>JAYJLV010109633.1:0-11381 GCA_036873485.1 Torymus texanus | reverse complement strand
TGAATACCTCATATGTCGTATTTACTAGTGCAATTATATAATACGAGAAATATGCGAAAACGAATAAGGTTAGAAAATCCAATATCAAAGTATATAATGGAGCGTCATCGCCCTGCTCGCTCGACGTCACTTCATTCCTTACACTCGCCAAGCAGGGCGCTGCCGCGCCCTTCGATGTTTTTTCCATTTTGTGGTTGTTTTGTCATATTGTCTGTAATTTATTTATTTATTTATTTATTTTTTCCAGAGTAAAAAGTACATGAAAATTAAAAAATTAAAATTTACATTACTATTTACATTACAATAACAGTAATCGAGCAGAGGAGAAGATTTCCTGTTCGCTGGTCTGATGGACTTAATATTAACTTAATGTCTAACTTAACCTACGCAACAATTATTGAGAATTTTAAGTGTGATGTCCATATTTATCTTGATATTAGCTAATAATTTTCTTTTATCCATTTTTTATTTTTTGTTTTTTAATACTTTCAGTCATTCGGTAATCTGTTGAAATATACTATGGCAGTAATGTAGGTCTTTTAGACTTATATTTTTAAAACGTCTGGGAATTTGAAGGCTTTTGTATCTTGTCGGTTTATCCGAATCGGTGTAATTTTTGTGGAGTTCCTCGTAGGGATATCACAATACTTGATATGCAAAATTTTGTTCTAAGTTCAATGGGTATTTATCAACTATAAATTTGTTTTTATGAATTATTTTGAGCAGTCTTGTTTGTATTCCTTGTATGCTTGTGAGTCTTCCTTTATAGGCACCTCCCCATACAATGATGCCATAATTTATTATGATATGAATAAGAGTGTAGTATAGCATTTTTAGTATTTTTATTAACATTCATTTTGACAGTTTGTAAAAAATAAATATTAAGTATTTTGTCTTATTATATAGGTAATTCGTATGAATGTCCTATTACATGTTACTGTCTAAATAAATCCCTAAATATTTTGTGCTATCTACTCTCTTTATTTGATTACCTTGGATATTTAATTCAGGTTTTTGGGAATGCTGTTACAGTTATTGACAAAGTCCATGTATAATGTTTTATTTATGTTTAAAGACAATTTGTTTAAGGCTAGCCAGGTGGATAGGATTTGTAAATATCTATTCATATTTATTTCAATTTCTAGGCCAACTTTTTCCTGTTATTACTGCGGTGTCGTCTGCATATGATAGTATTGATTCTTCAGGTATTGAAATTAACATGTCATTAGTGTAGATTATAAAGAATGACGGCCTTAACATTGTGCGTTGTGGTACTTCTGTGTTAACAGTTTTGTATTTGCGTACTATGTTGTTAACTTCGACTCTTTTTTGCCTATTACTTAAGTTATTTGTTATTAGGTTATAAGCTTTTCCTCTAATGCCGTAATTATGAGGTTTCTCTAGGAGAATCTTGTGATCCACCGTATTGAAAGCTTTCGCTAGGTCTAGGAAAGTAACTGCTACAGGGTCACTTCGATCAACTTCGTTATAAATCACTCTCGTTATTTGATGAAGTGCATCTTTTGTTCCTAAATTTTTTCTGAAACCGAATTGCCTTTTAGAAATTACATCATTTTTATTGAAGAAACGGCTTCACCTTTTGTAAATGAGTTTTCCGAAAATTTTTGCTATGTTAGAAATTAGAGATATGGGTCTATAATTATTTTGAAGATGTTTTTCGTTAGCCTTATGTATTGGTATTAGGTCTTCTGTTTTTAAGGCGTCTGGACATATTTCCAATCCTAAACTACTGTTGAAAATATGTGCAAGAGGATGGCATATATTCTCGTGTATTATTATAAGTACTAGTGTGTTAATGCCGTTAATTCAATCATTTTTATTTTTCATACTATTTGGGAATTATGTGCTCTCTCTCGCTCTCAACGTACAGCGTGCTCGCCACGCGGCGGCTGGTATTGCCGGTACGACTCATTCTCTCAACATCTGTACAGCGTGCTCGCCATGCGGCCACGTGTACTTCTTGTACGGCTCACTCGCTCAACTCTCTCGCTCAGAAACCTCTCTGGATAATAGTCGACCACGTGGGAAACTCAGTGCGTGTCCTGGAAGGACCCCGTTAAGTTAGAAAAATTGCTAATAGGCTTCTCTTATTTTCATGCAGTTCGTGCACTAAAACGTCTAGAAACCAATTTCGCAAAAAAGGTAAAACTCAAAATTGAATACACAAAATTCATACAGGAATACCTAAATCTCGGTCATATGACAAAGGTAGTTGGCGTAGAACCTTCATCGGATTCTGATTTCTTTTTCCTCCCTCATCATTGAGCACTCCCTCGCTTCAGCTGTCATTCACAATGAAATGTATTCCGATAACGTGCTGACTGGTGCTCATAGTAGAGACCAAGCGATAGCTAAGGTAGAGGATCTTCTTGCATTGTTCAAAAAGGTCGAATGAACTTATGAAAATGGTCGTCAAATGACCCTGGTTCTCTATTCGCTAACTCCTGATCTATTAGTCACTGATGAAGTAGAATTCTTGTCACAGGATCATGCAGTCCCAATTTTAGGCATAGCTTGGCATACAACCCATGATTGTTTCATGTTTCACCTTGAGAACATCACTCAAGAGAATCCTGTCACAAAGCGCACCATACTATCTCGTATAGCTCGCCTTTTTTACCTTCTTGGTTGGTTGGGCCCTGTGATCGTCCAGGCAAAAATTCTGATGCAGTCTCTATGGTTGCTTAAAGTCGATTGGGACGACGCCCTTCCCGAGGATGTAGTTTGCAAATGGTTAACATGGGTAAAAGAGTTGCCTCACATCAGCAAAATTCGCATTCCACGGTGGACAGTCTTCACGCCTCAAACCCGCCTCAAACCCGTCAGAACATTAAGCATACCTCGCCTTGAATTATGTGTTGTTTTATTGCTTGTCCGCGTCGTTAAACAATTCGTTGATTCGACTGCTCTCGCAATCAGCGATGTACACTTGTGAACTGATTCTGCGAATGTTCTATTTTGGCTGAAGGATCATCCTTCGCGCTGGAACGTATTCGTGGCTAATCACTGTTCGGAAATCCACACCACCCAACCCCATGCCCTTTGGCATCACGTGAGATCCAAGGACAATCCTGCAGATATTCTCTCCCGAGGAATATCGCCTTCAGAATTGAAGGGTCATGATCTTTGGTGGAAGGGTCCTGCCTTCTTGTCTTCGACAGTGAATAGTTGGTCCACACTCAATCAAATAAAACCAAATCCTCTTCCAATTTGGGATTTGATTGACAAATATTCCACTCTAGAAAAATAGCTGCGAATCACGGCTTACTGCCTTCGCTTAGTTTAATCGCTTCTCCTAAAGATTGATGCGCAAAAGGGTAATGGCCTCAAGATTCCGCAGACTAGATATTCTAGACCTAGTCTGTCTTCCAATGCCTTGCACGCATCAGCTGATGAGATGGAAAATGCACTAGCTCTCTAGATGTATCTTATTCAAAAACTTATTTTCAGTCTGAGCACGCGCTGTTGTCAGCCGGTAAAAGGCTCAACTGTAGTAACCCCATGGCGAGCTTAAATCCTATTGTCATTACGCACTTAATCAGGGTGGGCGGTAGACTCCGGCATCAACTCTTAGACGAAAATGCTAAGCATCCAGTAATCCTGCCTCACTCGTCTGCGCTTACTACGTTGCTCATCAAGCGTGCTCACCTTCTTACCTTGCACGGAGGTACTCAGTTGACCTTGGCTACATTGAGACAACAGGTTTGGATCATGCGGGGTCGCACAGAGGTCAAAAAGGTAATAAGGTCCTGTCTTCAGTGTGCTCGATACGCCGCAAAAACATCTATACAGCTAATGTGTGAGCTCCCGCCTGCTCGTGTCCGTTCCTCTCCACCCTTTTATAGTAGTGGTGTTGATTACGCTGGTCCCATTAGTGTGCGACTAAACAAGTCTAGTGGAATGGGTACGCTCAAGGGCTATGTCTGTGTATTTGTGTGTATGTCTACTCGAGCCGTACATCTAGAGCCTGTGGAAGACTATACTAGTGAGGCTTTTATTGCTGCTTTCCATAGATTCACCTCCCGACGGATAGATTCACCTAGCCAGCTGGATATATTTCGTAAAGAATCATTCATTATTGTTCCCACTTCCTGCCATGATTTAGCTGTAGAAATGCATTATTGTTCGCATATAAAACGACAGTATCTTCAGGCATACCTAATAGTAAGTCGTTGATGTACAGTATAAATAATAACGGACCTAATATAGTACCTTGTGGGACTCCCATTATCACTGTTTCAAATTGGCTAGTTGTGTTATTTACCTTAACTCTTTGTTTCCTGTTAGTAAGGTAACTTATTAACAGATTAAGAGCACTTCCTCTTATTCCATAATTATGCCATTTATCGAGTAGAATTTGGTGATGTAAATGCCTTTGCTAAGTCGAGGAAAGTTATAGCTATAGGCGTACTAGTATCCAGTTTATTATACACAGTGTCCCATTTTAAAAAACCACTTGGATAACTCTGTAGGATGGCTTCAAATTAAATAACTTCCGAAACAAAAGTTGTAGGGTACGGAGGGGGCCAACTGATGTTGACCTTGCCCATGAGCTTGAGGGCAAGGATTAAGGTCATTTTAAGGTCAATTGGTTTTTTCAAATGAGAACCCCTATTTTTCACTTCATATTCTAAAAAAAAGGGGTATTTTACGTTCAGGTATGACCTTGTGTCAAGGTCAACATCAGTTGGCCTCCTCGGAATCATATAAATTTTACATTTAATGTTGTTTTGTAGTTTGCAAAATGTTCAAGTTTGCAAGGTATTGATTACCCAGCCAATGAAGGCAAGGTGGAAATGTCCAGCCGATCAAGGCAAGACATTGACTACCCAGAGAGTTATTAGTTAAAGTTGTAACGCAAGCATTTACCTCATCAGATGTTCAAAAATACCCCCGTTCAAGTTTATACAATTTTGAATTCTACGTTCAACTTTTTCAAACTTGTATAATGCGTTGCATCATATATTGCCTTGTCGTTGGTTGTTGTGCATGAATAACATTTTTCAAGTAGCCCTATAAAAAGAAATCTAGACTTGTCAGATCCGGTGATCTTGGACGCCATTCTGTAGTGTTACTACCAATGCCTATCCATCGTCCCCGATATCGTTGGTTCAGGAATCGACGAACCATTAGTGAGCGATGACATGGTGCTCCATCTTGTTGTAGCCATAATCGTCGTCTTGTTTGTAAGTCCACATTTGTCAATAATTCTGGTAACTCATTCTGCAGAAAATCCAGATATGTTGCACCATTGACATTCCCATCGAAATAATAAGGGCCTATAAGATATACCACACCAAATAACAAGGCTCCATCTATGCTGATTGTCATAATGACGTACCCAATTAGGGTACCCAATTAGGGTTATGGACAGTCCAATAATGGCTGTTATGCCGATTGAGTTGCCCGTTACCATGGAATGTAGCCTCATCAGAAAACATTACGTATCTAAAAAATTCAGGATCTTCACGGATTCTCGCTTGTGCCCAATTGCAGAAGTTGAGTCTGCGACAAAAATCTTCGGGCATTAAAGCTTGAGTTAACGTGCTATGATATGGATGGAATCTATGAAGACGCAAAATTCTGCTGTCTGTCGACCTCGGGATTCCAGTACGTCTCTGAATGTCGCGCAAAGAAATATTATGATCCAAATCAACCATTGCCAAAACGACGAGAATTCGTGGGTCATCATAGTTTGGTAGCATAATGCGACGACGATTTCTACGTATTGGTGGTCGATGTCTCTCTCTTCGTTCAATGCTTCGGATTCTCACGTTGTCCGGGTAGTGAAGCCTCCCTGGATAATTACGACGGTAACACCTTGCCCCAGCACGATATCAGCCTTGACATGCCCCAAGAGATAATAGAATATCACCGATTTCGTTTCTCGAATACTCCAGCATATTTGGTCCCTTCGAGTCACCAGCCACTAAAAAAGTTACACGTGAACTATTCTGAGAAGGACTTTTCACGAGTCACCTTTCTCACAAGTAACACTAGCTAAGTATTACTTGCCGATTTGGCCAAAACTTTGTAGACTTGTCCCGAATCACAGCAGAAACAGAATTAAAAATTTGTCGGCTCAAATGAATATTTGATATTGATTTTCCAAAAATTTATCTATTATCAAGAGAGAGGGGCACTTTAAAAAGAATGTTATAAAAGAAACTTATGTATTTTTTTGCGAAGAATACGAATCCGTAATAAAAAATGTGCGTTCCCATTAAAAAAAAACTGAAGCTTACTTCGATTTGACCTTGCCAATCAACCTGAAGGTCATGATCAAGTTCATGGTCAATATCTAAATCGAAAAAAACATTAAGTGCAAAATTTCTATGATTCGGAGGAGGACAACTGATGTTGACCTTGATCCAAGGTCATATCTTAAAGTAAAATTTTCTGTTTCTTCCATTTGCCAAGTTAAAAGTGAGAGTGCCAAATTGAAAAAATTGATTTGACCTTCATATGACCTTGATCCTTAACCTCAAGGTCATGGTCAATGTGACCATCAGTTAACACTCTCCAAACAATATAAATTTTGTATTTAATACTTTTGTCTAGTTTGCAAAGTTTTCGAAATGTACGGGTGCATTGATTGATTTAGATCTTGATCATGACCTTGACCCAAGGTCATATCTGAACGTAAAATTTTCCGCTCTTTCAGAATATGAAGTGAAAAATAGGGGTTCCCATTTGGAAAAATCGATTTGACCTTCAAATGACCTTGATCATTGATCTCAAAGTCATGGCTAAGGCCACCATCAGTTGACCCTCTCCGAACAATGCAAGTTTTGTATTTAATGTTTCTTTTTACTTTGCAAATATGAAGTAAAAAATAGGGGTTCCCATTTGGAGAAACCAATTTGACTTCCAAATGACCTTGACCCTTGTCCTCAAGGTCATGGACAAGGTCACCATCAGTTGGCCCCCTCCGTACCCTACCACTTATGTTTCGGAAGTTTTTTAATTGGAGGCCATCCTACAGAGTTATCCAAGTGGTTTGTTTAAATTGGGACACTGTGTATATCATATTGAAGATTTGAAATAGCGCGTTTTTTATTTTTTCTGAAACCAAATTGATTTTTTGCACGCAGTTCATCTGCATTAATAAAGTCTGTTATTCTCTTATGTATAATTTTTTTTTAAATTTTTGCATTATTGGAGATTAGTGAAATGGGTCGGTAATTGGTGGGAATATGTTTTTCCTTAGTTTTGTGAATTGGTATGACTTTCGTAATTTTTAAAGCATCAGGCCATATGGATTTCTCGATACAGAGGTTAATTATGTAAACAAGCTGATCAACTACGTGCACACTAAGAGCTTTTAGTGTTTTAAAGTGAATATTATCATTCCCTTCATTTTTATTTCCCATGTTGTTTATTATATTGGATATTTCTATATGGTTGGTTGGCGATTTAAAGATACTTTTACAATTCATTGATGGCCTAAGCCATTATCTATTATATAATTGATGTTTTTTTTTCTTTTGTAATTTTTTTCGAAGTTTTTGATTTATTTCATTCCATAAACTCTTAGGGTTTTTTTATCTTAGCCTGAATTGCTATTTGTCATATAACTCTTTGGATTTATTTATAAGTCTCTTTAACGCTGAGTTAAATTTCTTATAATTCTCTCTATTCTTTGTGTCGTTAGGATCTCTTTCCCATAATTTGTCAAGTTTCTCTTTAGTTCTACAAGACTTGATTATTGCAGAGGTTATCCAGTTTTTTCTTGGATACATATTAGATTTACTCGCTTTTTTAGTTTATTCAGCTTTGTTTAGAAAAATTTTTATTTTACTAATCAAGTTGTTTATTGCTAAATTTGGCTCATTGATTAATGAAAATTCAGACTAATTAATTAAGTCTGCTTCAGTCCCAAGTTTATTTATAATTTATACGCTTAACTGTATGTTTATTTTTTGGTTTTATGATTCTATTTATAGACATGCAAATAGGACAATGATCGTAAGAGGAATTTTTAAAGTGTAAGTTTTGTAGCTAATTTTGTCTAGTTTAATAAAAATGTTGTCTATACAAGTTCCTGAATTGTTATTTCTATCAGATGGTCTGGTAATATTACGAAAACCAGGACATTAACCATGCTCTAATAACAAATGCAAGAATTCTTGTTTAGAAATATCAAAGTTAAAGTCCCCTATTATTAGACTGTTTTTATATTTCCTGTTATAATTTATCATTTTTTTAAGGTTGAAAAGAAATTCGATCTTAGTAATATCGTGTGATCTGTATAGTGCAGATAACATAATTACTTAATTATTCTCAATTGCAATTTTGGAATTTATTAATTTGAGATTATTTTTGCTTAATACTTCGATCGTCTCGGTTATGTAGTCACTTACGTAAATCACCAAACCATCAGATATATTAACTCTGCTGTGATTGTAATACATTTTGTACAAACAATAATGCATGGTTTTCCTGCTAGACTTCTAAGAAATTCTAGCAATTTATTAAAATTTTCATTTAAACTCCTTATGTTAATGTTCAAAATTATGTCTTTTTCAAAAGCTATGCATCTATATTACAGAAAAAATTATTTAGGTTATCTGCAATCTTTGTAGGCTCGTGTATTTTCTTTGTATCGTTAAGTATGTAACTTATTCAGTATTTACCGTTAGAATTTTTTCCTAGTTGATTGTTTATAATTTTCTATAAGTTCCTTTTATTTCCCATATTCTGTTCTACTAATTTTTATCGTAATCCTCTTACGCATGATTTATGATTTTGTGTAGTTCTTTTAGGTATGTTTTATAATTTTCTTTTTTGTGTGTATTGGTTAGGTCTGTTTTCTATATCTTGTATAGTTTTTCTTTGGTTTTACATGAAGTTATTATTCCTATAGTTATCAAGTTTTTTCTTGCTTTTGCTTTGTTGAATTTGGTTTTGTTATTGATGCATTCAGATTTGTCCATACATGATTTGATTCTTTGTATTAGAGTGTTTGTAGCTATGTTGGGATTTTCTATTTGGAGGATATCCATCCAATTTGTAGATTCGGTTAATATTATCAATTTTTGGTAATTTATTTTCTTGTTTGTTATGTGCGATATAGTTTTTCTTGTCTTTTTTAATGATAGCATTATTGGATAATGATCAATGAATAGTGTTTTGAGTACGTATGTATTATATTTAATATTATTTAAACAAAAAACGAAAATAACAATACAAGTGCCATTGTTTATATTATTATCTGAAGCTCTTGTTATACTATTTATGCCTGGACAATATTCTTTCTGTAGCAAAACTTGTAGAAATTCTTGATCTATTGCTTCTAGATTTAGTATATCAAAATTCAAGTCCCCTATTATCATGTTATTTTTGTGCTTATTGTTGAGTTTTAATAGTTCTTTGACATTCATTATCATTTCTGTTTTATGTTCGAGGGTAGTTCGAAAAGTTCTCGGCCTGGTAAAGAAAACGCAAGATTATTGAGCCATTTTTTTAATTTCTCTACGTAATCTCCTTGCAAAGTAATACATTTAGTTCAACGATGTTCCAACTTTTTAATACCTTCGGAATAATAAGAATGCGTCCAAGTCTGCAAAATAAGCGTTCGTCTCAGCTTCAACCTCTTCATTCGAAGTAAATCTTCGCCCCCCAGCCATTTCTTCAAGTTGGGAAAAAGAAAAAAATCACTAGGAGCCAAATCTGAAGTACTTAATGACAGCGCGAACTTCAATTTTATCCATAAGACAATCAAAAAACGTTTACTATGCATGACTGCTGCAACAAATCTACTGAGCACACGTCTGAAACTATCAGCAGCATCATCTGAAGGCTAATCTGAATCATCTGAAACTATAGAAACACCTAGTTGTTACACGGCATAAGTAGTGTAAGTTTCGCAAATTAATGTGATAATCAGTCAAAACTTTTTTACATGTTGCAAACATAAAACCCAAACGAAATCAATCGCTTTAAGGTGTTAAAACCCATAAAAATATATTTTTTATTCACTTTATTTAAAAAATGAACAAATTATTAAGAATTTTGCCGTCACATAAATATAGCAACACTTTACAAATTCTCTATTAAACCAAGTAATATGTTTATTTTTATTCAGTAATTTCTTATAAAATACTAGTTTGCATTAATTGCTTACAAAAGAATACAAATTTGACTAAATTAATGTATGAAACATATGCATTTTAAGAGTTTAATTGAGTTTTAATATAATTTTAATAATTTGTTTATATACCGTTGTTTTTAATTAGTTCAAAAATATGTCTCTGCATACTGGTGACTAATTTATTAATGATATCAGCGTCAATCTCATTTTTCACCTCTTGCATAGAGTTATATTGTTTATTATCGGCATACACATTACGAACAAGAATACCCCAAAGATTTTCTATAGGATTCATGTCTGGAGAACACGCAGGCCACTTCAAAACTAACATGTCATTACCAGTAAACCATTTTTTAGTTTCTCGTCTCCCATGTATTGACGCATTGTCTTGCTGAAAAATGAGATCTAAATGTTCATTATTGTCCATAAAAGGTAATAAATTATCTTCTAACACACGAATGTACTCTGCTGAATTAATTTTACAAGATGGAAACGCCAACGGCAAAGTTCCCTGAGAACTGAATGCTCTCCATACCATTATGCTACCACCACCAAAATTTCTGCGGGAGAAGTATTGTGGTTCTTTTCGTAAACCTCTCCAGTAAGAGTGGACCTCATTTGGTCCGTCAAGGTTAAATTTCTTTTGTTCTGAGAATACCACCTTGAAAATTGAAATTATCACAATTTGTCGTTACACAAAAACGTTAATAATTTACCATTTTAAAAGTATTTATAAAGTAGCAAAGTTTACTCTAGCTTCTTTATGCCGTGGCAATAATTTTGGAACTTTCTGCATTTTTTGTCTAGTGATAAAAGTAGACTGTTACAATTCTCAATGTATCGATGATTTAGATATGCTTATTGGTAAACGGATTTTGATTTTATTCAAACTAATTATGGAATTACTAGCTATGTTAACAATTTGCCTTTCCAATCGAGGCGTTATCTTTTTTTTTGTACCATAAAGTGCAGGATCTTTTAAATAACTATGAATAATTTTCACAGATCTACCAAGATTTTGTGATATCTTTCTAAGACCCAGTTTGTCGGCATGCTTGAATTCGTCCTTTTTCATGGTCAGTTAAGGGGGGGGGGGTATGGTTAATTCGTAAAAAAAATGGGTCATTTTTAATGATTTTTATATTCGCCCCAGTAAATGAAAATTTATTTTAATAAAAAGTATACGAGTCAGTAACTATTGTACAATATTCTGTGAAATTTTCATTGAAAAATATTAAAAATTAAGCCGTTGGCAGCAATTCTGCGG
>JAYJLV010109622.1:0-11383 GCA_036873485.1 Torymus texanus | reverse complement strand
CTTTTCATATATAGTAATTGGAATTATTATATATGTGATAATTGTCCACGCACTTTTAATTATATTACACAAGCTACAATTATAAAATTTACAAATTACCGAAACATATCGATAGCACACTTTTATAAACATAATAAGTACACAATTAATTAATGGTCTCATCATAAACTCCATGTTTCCACCAGTAAATTCAATTCCCACGAGTACACGAAATAACAACCGCGGATTCCATTTGAAAACCTTTTTATTTTCGAATTCCCTGTATACCAAATCTTATCAAAACAATTCAAGAAAATGAGAAAAGAAACACGAGGTTTTGCACTCGTGACACTGCACACGCGTCGATTATCCAAATGAACGCGCTCGACGTGCCTGCGCTTCTCTTTCTCTCTCAATATACGATATCCGAATTTATCTCAGAAAATATACACGTAAGAACTGCAGTCTCGTTGTTATACACCACGGTGCACATATATTTTCTTGTACCGCGTGTGCATAACGAGGGTCTAAGTGTGTATATTAGGTATGTATTATAGTGCATTATAGTGATATATGTATATATACACGCGGATTGCGACGATGGAAAAAAAACAATTATAGCGACGTTGAAAATTGCTGTTAATCTGGTTAGTATATGATTGCGTCATATATGTACAGAGAATTACTGCGCGTGGTGAATTTTTTTTCTTTTTTTCTTAATAATGAACCAACCACAACCTTTATTTCGACACGTGGAGTATGTATTTGTGGTGAGTACAGACGTGCGTAGGGGTTTCTTTTTTTACTGGAAAACAATACCGATTACTTTCGCGTGATGCGCGGGTATGATTCGTTGTTGTTTCTTGCCTTCGAGCTGTGAAAGTCATTGATGATCGTTCGGATGGAAATTTAATCTTCAAGTGCGCGCGTGCCTGGGTTCTAGAGATGGATTTTTTTTTTCTTTCAATTTTTCCACTTGGTGGTTAGAGAATGCGGTGTGGTTCTATTTTATACCTTTGTTTCTACTCCTTCTTTAAAAAAAAAAACGAATATGTACCTACTCTTAATCGAAGATTCTACTAAAAGTTTAATTTACGTACTGATATACTTATATACTCATCAACAGGTCAGAAAAAATCTTACACACACACACACACTGCATCGCACAGTTCAACCTAATGAAATTAGGTCTTAATCCGTATAAGTAAATTTCGCGCGAACTTAATCGAATGACGGTTCTAAACTTTCTATTATAAGCTCCTCAACGATTTTCCTCATATTTGCACGAACTTAGCATTACATTGTTCTTACCCCAGTTATATATATGTACCAATATATAGATATATATATATATATATATATATATTGTACATACGCGCGAGCGTAGAACAATAATCGATTGGCAATCGAACTATATTTATAACTTTACATCAATTCCCACGTTGATTGCGACAGCTGAATGCAAACTGATTTCGGTGTCCGTATATTATATCGTCGTATATAAATTTAAAAAAATCCAGAGTAGTTACTTATATATTTGTTTACGAAAACGCGAATATATACATAGCGTTTTATACGAGCAACGCAAGCCGATGCATAAAATCTCGATAAATTACAGCTTTTATCCGCGACGAATATGTATATATATGTATCCCTCTTTTTACGACTCGCGTGATCTCGATATCTAGGGGAATATTCTTTTTTCTTTTTACTCGCTTGGTGAATACTGATTAAAGGGTCGTAGATTGTCGGATGGTTTGGATAAAACGGCAAAAAGGCTGGTTGTCAGCGGTGAATATGTCGGAATATGCATGTGAATCCCGGTTGTGTTTATGGTTCATCTGCCGGGATATTTCATTTTTCTTTCGAGATTCGAGGACGTTTGTAAAAAAGAATTGTATTGTATTTATTTATAACGGGTTGAATCACGTTCAATCAATTTCAACTATAAAAAAAACACTCAAACAAAAAAATGTACTTTTACAAAAAAAATTCTACACTTAATTTAAACATAAATTGTGTCTATGATATAAAGAGTCTCTATCCATACCTAAAAATAATTCATTCGTTTGTGCTCTATATATTATTAACAAAGTTAAACTTGATGAGATTCGTTTATGCGAATAATAATCTGTACGAGCGATATTGACATTTCAGCAAGCTAATTTAAACTTCTGTGTATATACTTTACGTCACACCGCAATATAACCGCGTATAATTTCAGGCAAATATGAAGCAACTCTCGACAAAATGTAATGTATAAGTCTACTATATAACATACTTTTTTATTCGATCAAACTACATATCGTATAGTGCCGTTCAAATTAACACCAGCCGTATACTCTCGCGGGCTCATTCTATCGTGACACATTTCCATTTACCCTCTGAGAGTCCGAGACCCTATGTTACATCTGTATATATGTACATATATATAGGAAAGTTTGTATATAGGTTCTTAAGTATAGATATATCAGAAAGTTTGAAATTGAAACTTGCCACACCTGTGACGCCTGTACGTGCACGGATAAAAATGAGTTGTCTGAAAGTAATTGTACATTTTGACACAATAATATGTATATATAGCTATATAACATTATCGATATAGTGAAAAATGTTGTTTCAATATTGCAGTTTGCTTTCAAATGGAACACCAATATTATACTCACGAAATTATATTTGTTTGTTTTCCTTGTTTATTTATGCATTATAACACACACGATATACATTCATTAAATATAAAAATCTCACAGATTATTCCATACACTTCATACATCTAGCATAACATAACATTAATTATAAAATTTTTCATCAAATCTTCATTATTCCACCACATTATTAAATATACTTTGATCTTTCACCTTCATACAAACCTTTTCACTCCCAACCTACGAGTAATCAACAAGAGTCTTCCACTCCATATAAATTAAATTCATTTTATTTTTCGACATCCGTATATATATATATATATAGGCTACGCATATAGGTGTGAGAGCTTTAGTCACTCATAATTAACATAATGGAACAATAAATTAAGTTTGTAAAATCTAAGTGCCGTAACAAAGTGACAGCGGTTTTTAAATTAAATTAAATCCCACTTGCTATACTTGTCAAAACGTCTACAAAATTCATTTATATCTATATAAAACGACCTTCATTCGTTATAGGTATCTCCTATATTCTCCAACAGTTCGCGAAAAATCTTCGTCGACAGTTTTCAACCCTCAGTTTGTCCCCCTTTCTCTCATACCCATTTGTAACGTAATTTCCACGCCCTGCGTGTACACGCACGCACACAACTATAATCCGAAAACCGCACGCACGCGCGGCGCATAGCAGCAGCAGCTGCTGTGCTTTTCTCTCTTTTTCACTCCCTTTATACCTATATATATGGTACTCGCACAGTGTCGCTCTTTGCGCAGGACCGTTTTCCCAGCATCAGCAGCAGTACTTCAGCCCTGGAGAAGTGAGAGTATCAGCGACGGTCTCGTGCGCGCGCGCGCGGATGGTTTCTTGTATAGGGTAAGTCTGCGGTCGTAGGGATGGTTGTAGTATACGTAGTTTTGGTAGTTTTATTTTTCATCTTTTCGTTAGGTTACGGGTGGGGTTGGAAAAGTTTACAAGAGAGTACACATATATATGGAATGCGCGAATGCGAAAGATGTTTGTTTAGAATACGAGTGTGCGAAATTTTCGTAGGTAATATGGTATATTTTAGGTAAAAGTTGGAGAAAACATTGTGAACAAAGACGCGACGTTTTGTATTACATGAAAATCGTGCTTCGCATGACAATAATACACAGTGCGAACTTTACATACGTAATGAGTTTAAACACTACCAGAGAGAGAGAGAGAGAGAGAGAGAGAGAGAGAGAAGTAAGTTAATTTGAAACGAGATTTGCCCGTTAGATAAGCATTTCAAACAAAGCGCAGATTCTTTGCCGTGCTTCTTCTTTTTATTTGTCTTTTTTCGTATATAATGTCTATACAAAAAATGTTAATTGCCTGAAGCCTATATATAAATAGATTTTTTCCCCTCTTAATAGCCTATAAAAAGCTTTTACAAATTTAGCTTCGTAACGGGCGTCGATATGAGATAATTGCTTTTATATTGACCGTTAAGAAAAAATAATGAGTTCGAACCAACTTTTGCACAAACAAAATTTAATTTTCAAAGTAAAACCTTATTTGCACGCTGCAAAAATGACAAATCCAACGTAATTTCAAATTCAATTCAACTATACCCACTCAGTGGGCTTCTTTCCCTTATATTTGTATATAACTTTTCGTCGTGTTTTGCAAGTTAAATTTACGAATATTATCAAGCTTTTATACATATTTTCCGGAATAGTCATTAAAACAACAGCCATAAATGTTTACAGACGGACGAAGGGAAAGTTCACGCGAAACTTCTTAATCTTCACTTTTAATGTAAAAACTTATTTTAACGTCTGGAATATTTATTTACACATATACAGAAAATACTGTAAAACTACGTGACTGTCCTTCGTAATATAAATTTCGAAGAGCAAAATGTAGCCTATTTGCATTTCAACGCTGCGGCGACTCACGATTGAATTCAAAGGCGAAAAAATGCGGTTAAAAATATTCTCGCGCGCGCGCGCGATATAAAAGTGTCCTAAAAGCTCAGGCGTGAAACATATACACGTGTATATATTCGTATGTAAGTAGATCTAGAGCTACTGTACCACAAGTGTAATGTAAAAGCACGCGAGTTCAGACGAAAAAAAAAAATTTGTCGCCGCGAAATCTGAATTTCCGACGGATTTAAAAGTCTTGCAAAAAGTAACGTTGGCAGCTTCACACGTCTTGACTATATATGTGTATATATGTATATATGCGTATATATACGTATACCTTTAGATTTCACTTTAATAATGCATATTGAGCGAAAAAATGGTCGGAGGTGCGACACTTGAAATGCAAAAACTGGATGAAATTACGTCGGGGTTAACGATGTATTAACTTGGCGTTCACGCTTAAGTATATATATATGTGTATATCTATGTATATAGAACTGCCTATTTCCGTACCTGAGTTTATTCCATAATAAGATCACAATTTTATTGAGGTTAAATTTTTTGCAAATTTTTATTTATAAATTCTTATGTTTCAGATATTCTTAAATTATGACGTAATCCAAATGTTTCGTATTTAGGATAAAATAACTCGTAATAAATGTTGCAATATTAATTAAATATCTGTCTTTGAGAAGAGATTACCTTGTCAATTTGAAATTTCAAAAATAAATTTTATAAAGGAACAAATTATTTGGCATTTCTGATCTCTAAATTCTATTTAGAATAAAAAAACTAAATTACAATAATTTACCAGTATAATTTTTGGCACCTATACTATAGTTGCACAATAATTAATTCTCAAAGACTGCATTCCACATTCAAAGACTAGTTAAAAATGCGATTAAAATTTCAAACGTTTCTACTTATTTGTTTCTAAAACCTCTACCCAACACAATTAAAAAAAAATGCAAAGAAAAAAAACTCAACAATCCACAATTACCCTCTCCACACTTCGTCAATTACGACTTTTAAGAACACATACACAAATTCTGCCTTCTTGCAAGTCCTCCGCACTGCTTTAATTAACAAACAGCCGAAAAACGTTGGCTTACCATTATACTTATCCCTCGCTCTTTCTCTTTCTCTCTCGACCGCAACGCAATTACCACCCTTGCACGCGCGTGCCGGCATTTCTCTCTTTCTCCTTCTCTGCAACTCTGTGCATTGCTCTCTCCGCATGCGCACGCGTGAGTTCCAGTTTCTTCCGGCGGCTTCCCTCCTCGACCCCTGCGTTTCACTATATAATATAACATACCAAGCGCACGTGTGCATACGCGAGCGAGCCTCGCCTTCCGCGTAATTTTCCTCCCTTTGTTCTCTTTCTCGTGCGCCGGCGAAAATTCGCGAATTCACGAGACACCCGTGTACTTATCATGTATATATACATGACTATATACGACTATACGAGGCACTTACGTCGTCTGATTCTTCTTCTTATACTTTAGGTTATATATATATATATATATATACACACACACACACACACACACACACACGCACACGTGCAGCGCGGGTCGCGTTGTACTATATAGTTATATAATATATATACCAACACGTGTATACAGAGAGCGTGTCGATTTCTCAAGAGTATACGAGAGACAGAGAGAAAGAGACGAGAGAGTATTCATCCATCCCCTTCTTTTTCTTTCACTCTCTAGTAGCGGCATCATCGTCACACAGCGGCCGGAACACTTCTTGCTACTCCTGATTCCTCTTTTCGCACCCGATTCTTCTTCCAAGGGGTTTGATATATACATATATAAATATATATACATATACATGTACCGTCAGGGGGTTAAGCCGCTCGCATATATATAGATATATATATATGTATATACAGCACGTGTATATAACACTACCTACGACATTGGATCGATCGGGCGGCAGCAGCGGCGACGGGCAGCGCGCGTAGCGGCAACACGGCGGCGGCAATGTAGCAAAAGACGGCTATACAACAGTCGTCATAGGTTCGCGCGCGCGCGTTAAACGCACGCGAGTGTTTCTTATATATCTTATATGCAACGTGCATGCAAATAGAATCGTTTTATCCAAGTACACATCTTACAGTTCGATATAGGTATTATTCGAATTGTGACGCCAAAGTGACGGGGAATCTGTTAGTGCGCTTGTGTTTACTTAGAGGATGCGAGTGAGTGGTGGTGTCAAGAGTGAAAGGAGAGGATGGACGTCGAACAGGTGAATTGAATTGCGATGTTCTATATCTTTTATTGGAGGGGTGGTTCGTTAGAAGGGTGTGTATTTTTGGAGTGCGAAAGTGCGAGTGGAGTTGATTGCCGAATCGATGCGTATATATACGTCGAGATATACGTGTAGCCTGTTCATTAGATAGGAAAATAGTTGTGATTGAGTTAGCTATACGTCCCGCTTTTGTTTTCGTATAAAAGTTCACTCTAACATTCCCTTTTCTATCGTCCTAAAACACAATATAATTCGCAAACACGTGATCTAACCTGCAAATCCACCCCCATCGTAATGATGCAGCAACCTCCATACTACTCTCACGAATAGTCATATACCCACAAACCGTTACCAACATTTTAACGAACCTTGTATTATATTTCATTGATAAATAATAAACTGTCGTCGGAAAAACATCATGGCCGAGAGCCTGTAGACATCCCGCTGACGTCGCCACGTGGTCGCGCGTTCGCTCCCGCGCTTCCGATGCGTGCGGACAAAGTAGGGGAGGGTGCGCTAAGCGCTCCAGGGGTGCAAAGTGTCTGTGATGTTGCCTCTCGGCCTATGTATAGGCATGTCGTGCACGCGATGAAAATGGAAAAACGCGGAACAAGCAGCTTATTAATAGCTTGTAAAGTGTAATAATAGACGTGGAAGCACGTGTATGTGTGTATGGAGTAAGGGTTGTTAAACGTTATTATTTTTTTAAAGCTTTGTTTAAGAAAAAAAAAAAGCGTGTTATTTTTGAGTGCTGCATGCATTATAATAACACGAAGGGACGTAAAAAGTCAACGAAATTACGTAATCTGTTTGCAACTGTATAATGATATTGTTGCACCAATAGGAGTTTAACACTATTTTTAATACCTGATAATTAACTAGTGTTTGGTAACTATATGAAAAACAATAATTATAGCGGTAAAAAGTAGAACTAGTATATATAAGCTACTCTGTATGCAACGCAATGAAGCAATGTTCCTTTAAGTACAAATCAATTGCCAACGAATTTACTAAACTAAAGCAGTCCGTACTCACCGCGTATAGTAAGTCTTACTATATCCAAAGCGTCTATATTCGTTGCTATATCCCACCCAGCCAGCCGCAGCGCTGCGCACTTATACTCGCGCTTCTATATACACATTTCGGTCCATGATCGCCACGTGCTCCCCGCATTACTCATACAAGGAAAAGGAAGAAGAAAAGACTTAATGGCAAATAAAAAGCCATATATCAACGCTCTATCTAAAATAACCGCGCGATAACACGTGTTCGCGGACATTATATTAGGATCGACACGTGTGTTATTATGTACCGAGAAATCGGTGCGCGCTCGTAGCGCGGATAATTGTGTAACGCCGTACAACGCGTAATCGCATTAAGATAACTTTGACCAAGTGCGCAACCGAAGTATAAAACCAATGCGAGTGAGTTGCTGAGTATTGGCGCATATATCATATATAACAAGTCGTCAGGTTCGCGTAAGTACTTATTAAGTATACGTACCTGTGAGGGTGAGTATACAAGTGACGCGGCAATGCGGGTGCAGTGATCGTACGTATGTGCCGCAGCTTCGATCGGTTATATGTACATTTACTCGTGGTCATTATGCGTGTTCTGCATGGGTCATGACTTTTTTAACGTTCGCGTGTGTGTAAGTGTGTGTGTGTGTGTGTGTGTGTGTGTGTGTGTATATATATATATATAATACGCCTATAAGGGTAAGTTCACTTTGCGCAATAATTGCGAAAATTTGACCTTACGGTGTTGCGTCAGGTAAATCAGTGGGGTTCACGATTTCTTCTATCGATCGGTGGTGTGTATATATGTATATTTATAGCTTTTGCGTTATTATGTAATATATTATACGCCAGAAGTACTTAATTTTATCTCAAATCGCAAGAAATTGTTGATTCACAATAATTAGACTCGTCCTAATATACATCCGCTCGGCACCGCGAAAACAAAAATATTTAGCCTAATTACACGAGGGGACCGTGCAATTTGCATATTCTTCTGGATAATAATCCGACCGAACGAATCGTCGTAATTGAAAGAGTCTAATGCCTTTTTAAATACAATTGGAATAACAATACCCCGCACACGAGAAACGTTCCTGTAGAGACAATTTCTGTCAATTTGAAGCTTTTCTAAACTTCGCATACAAAACAAAAAAAAATATATACGATATACAATTAAAAGTTAGACACGTGAGCTGTATGAGATATATATATCATATGTATAAACGGACGCGTATATCAGCTATATTTCTCTCTCTTTCTTGCTTTTGGTACCGTGGACTCGTATCAATTAGGGTGAGACGAGGAGGAGCAAGCGCGGCGGCGACTTGCGACCGACCGCTTAATTCAACTAAACTCGCGCAAGCGAGTAAAGCGACATTGAACTAGAAGAGGATAGGGTCGCGGAAAGTTGGACGCGTGTGGTGAACTAGATTCGTTGTTTCATCGTTTTTATTTCTTTTTTTTTTTTAAGGAAAGTGTGTCGTCATATGAAATTTGAATATATTCAGGAAATGCTTGGTAAGATGTAAAAGGAACGGTTTTTTTTTTAAATTTTTGTAGCTTTAAATTTTCATTTCTCATTCACTGCACTCTCACGGAAATTTTTAATATCGGCATTGGAAAACATTTCGGTTTATGAGTCATAAATATATTTTTTTTTTGACAAAAATATCTATCTCTGAGTAAAAAAACCATTTGAAAAAAATCGATATACATTTTTGCCACATACAACATCTTTTCGTTTCATCACTCGGCGACTATATATTCCAATAACTCTTAAAACACAGCCGCTTCTCTCTCTTTTTTTTTACTTTTATAACATAATCGATAAATAACCAATAAAAAAAAATTATATCATCGTGTTTCACGCGGCAACCAAAGTTTTCCCATATATATATCATCTTTTTATTATATTATACACAAAATCCATATATATATAGTCAACCTATAAAGTTACGATGCGGCAGCGTAAAGATCCTTCGCTGTATAGACGTCACAGCGGCAAAAACACACACGCGAATAACGGGGGTCGCCTCCTCGTGACGTCACGAATATTTTTACAACTCCTCTCTTCGCCATTTTAAAATTCACAAAGTTCTCGAGGGTCCCGGAAAAATCAACCCGGACCTATTAAAGTACCCTGTATACACGAAAAACCACGAAGTAGTTTTCGTACACCCAAATAACAATATAGTACAATATATCGATCATCATACACGTGTATCATAATCATCCCTCACACTACCACTACCAGTACCACCAAAAAAGTATAGGTTCAACATCTAATAACGTGAAAATCTTTAGCAAAACCTTTCAATACTTTCGTCCCTCTCGATTTTTTCCCCTTACCAACCCTCGTGCATTAGTATTCCACGAGAGGCGCAGTCTTTTTACTTTCGGTAGCTTGCTGCGCGCGCGTGACGACGACGACGAGGCAAACGAGCGAAAGATGATTGCGCAGTCGAACGCTACGGTGGCGTTCGCGCGAATCAATAGGAAAAAAAAACTTATTTCGAGAGATCTTATCAAGGCCGACATACACACATATATATACACAAGAGGTATTAGGAAAAAATGGCCTCTTTTGTCCTCGCGCTCTGATGGGTCGTGTTGCGAAAGGGTGAATAGTGTAAGGAGAATGTATATATATATATATATGTGGAACGAGGTACGTGAAAAATTGGGATGTTTGTCAAAAATTATGGGGACGCGTAAGGGTGATTGGTGGACCGAGAGAAATATGGATGGTATAGTATAAAGATGGTCGGAAGAGTGCGTATATATGTATGGTAATCGAAAATTGCTAAAGTTTATAAAAAGAATTTTCGCATATTTTTACAACAATTATTGAATTCTGATATATACAATTGAATTTTTCAGAAAAAATCACCATCATTTTTATATATATATATATATATATATCGTGAAAATTCATATGAAAATCGTAAAAGTATAGCCGTTAAAATATCAATCGTCGCCATAAATCATACAGTAATTTCTCCAAGAACTCGGGCGTATCTCTACGCCGCAATTGTATGATTTACAGCACAATACACGCTAGAAAAATCTTTCTGGAAAACGTATATACCAGCACATTTTGTATAGATTTTCGTGGTATTTCACGATATAGCTACTAACCGTTCTATTGTCGTTTCAAGAGAAACAGTTTGTATTTCTATTACCCGGAGGCGCAATCAGTGCTCTAAAAGAATCGGAAAATCCTTTGGAAATATATAAAGAGTCTCGGGTGCCTTGTTTCCTGGGTTACGAGCAACTATAAGAAATAAAGTTTACTCAAACACAGCACGTAAGATTAAAAGAAATCTATCAATATAATTAATATCAATACTTAAACCAAGATACCATGAAAAATCATTACATCCCCGTCTACACTTTTCCTACCTCACCGACAATTTTATATATGTATAAAAAAAAACCAATATCTACAACTTATCTAAAAATGTCACATAAAGCCGGTCGTCGTCGTCGTCGCGTTTTCGAATTATCGATTATACCTCTCTCTCTCTCTCTCTCTCTCTCTCTCTCTCTCTCTCTCTCTCTCTCTCTCTCTCTCTCTCCCTCTCTCTC
>JAYJLV010109611.1:0-11383 GCA_036873485.1 Torymus texanus | reverse complement strand
CCTCAATTAGTAGTGAATAACCACATTGAGGATAGTAATGAATTATATGGTAACTTAGCAGATATGGGCAATAGACAGTATAATATGTTAAACTGTGATCAAAAAGAAATTGTTGATACGATTTTAGAAGTATCAAATGTTATTGATTATAATACCTCTAGGTGTTCTTATATCGATGGTCCTGGTGGTTCTGGGAAAACTTTTGTATATACAACATTGTATAATTTATTAAAAAGACGAAATAAAAATGTTTTGTTGTATGGCTTTTACTGGAATTGCTGCAACGTTATTATCTCAAGGAATGACGGTTCATAAAGTACTAGGTTTTCCTGTACCTTTATTATATATATTTTCATTTTCTAAACAGATTAATTTTCTACTTCCTTCTATAACATCTACATCTCTTGCCGTAATTACTTTATTATTGACTAGTACTTTATAACCGTTTTCAACGTACCCTAATAATACATCTAACTGTGCTTTGTCATCCCATTTACCTTTCCTTAGAGTCTCCGGAACTCTGACAAAAACTAAATTTTTCACATTTGTCTGTATCCCGAAAAATATCTCATAGGTAGTTTTATTCTCCAACGTATTTGCAATCGTCCTATTTTTTAAGCAAGCTACCGTTTTGATTATTTCCGGCCAAAATCTTCTATGAATTTTTGCTTCCCTCATTAAGCATCTACCTATATCCGTTGCTGATCTGTTATACCTTTCCGCTACTCCATTCAGTTCATGAACGTAGGGTAAACGTGTTAATAATTCTATTCCTTTTGATTTTACAAACTCATAAGTTTCGCGATTTAAGTACTCCTTTCCGTTATCGCATTGTAACTTTTTGATTCTTTTATTAAATTTATTCTCTACCAAATTTACGAATTCAAAATAAATTCAAGAAAATATTTTATCCACCATAGCCAGTAGTACTATGTGGGCCATTTAAATCAGTGTGAATTACTTCTAAAATTTCTTTAGTTTTTGTTCGATTATTTTTGAACGGTATATTGGCCATTTTACTTTGTATGCAATTTACACATTTCATATCTATTTTTTCTAACTTATCTGGTAAACCTTCAACTAATTTATTATTTACTATTTTATTCAAATAATTAAAATTTACATGGCAAAGTGCTCTATGCCATTCTTTTTTATCAGATAATTTTACAGAATTTACATATGTTTCTCTGTTTTTATTTGTTAACGCATGGCTTTCCAAATAATACAAATTATCAATTGTATTCGTAACTGCAACTTATTCTCTATATTCATTATAAATTTTAGCATTATTATCTATTGCAACTATTGTAGCCTTATTTGCTGTTCTAGAAAAACTTAATAAATTTTGTTTTTTCCTTCTACGTAGTATATATTACTCAAATCAATTTGTTTTTCATTATAATAATTTTTATTTTAATTTTTATCTTTCCGATTTTCGACGCCTTTAACATTTTACCGTCTGCTAATTTTACATTCACCGGTTCTTTTAAAACTACATATTTCTCAAAGTATTTATCCCTTCTAATAATGTGGTTTGTACAACCACTATCAAGCAACCAATTAATTTAGTTACTTTCGCATTCTCTATTTACGCTACAACCTGTTACCTCATTTACTTCTGGGACGCATACTTGTGTTGACCACGACTCAGATGATGGCCCCTGCTGCTCGTTGGTTGACTTGTTTCCAGGATGATTTGAACCGCGTCCACATCTTCTGCCTCGACCACGATTGTTGCCTCGATGATTACCACGTTGTCCTCTTGATTGAGTACCTCTGCCTCTGCCCCATTGCTGACCGTTCCAGCAATCTTTTTGATAGTGTCCGATTTTACCACACGTAAAGCATCCATCAGTCTTTGTTGAGAAAATGTTTACATTATTCTTTTTCTCCTGATTATTTCTATTCATATTCTTTTCTTTAATTTTAGATTTCACATAATCAACTGAAAATAAATACATTCTAAGCATAAAAGTAGTTAAATTTGTATTATTTTATAAGAAACTAATAAAAACTATGAATGAAATCAAAGTATCACTTGGTTTAATGGTGAATTTGTAAAGTGTTTCTATAGTTATGGGATGGCAAAATTGTTAATAATTTGTTCATTTTTTAAATAAAGTGAGTAAAAAATATATTTTTATGGCTTGTACCACCATAAAGCGATTGATTTCGTTTGGGTTTTATGTTTGCAACATGTAAAAAAAGTTCTGACTGTTTATCACATTAATATGCGAGACTTACACTACTTATACCGTGTAAGTACTAGGTGTTTCTATAGTTTTGGGACGCACTGTATTATATTATCCAAAGTTTCACCGTGAATACCGGCATGCATTGTTACAGCTTTAATCTCAACTCTCGTGAGAGGATATTTGGCAGTTGTCTTTGAAAGTGATTGGGCGTGTGCTAGTAAAACACCAGGGCTAATTTTTACGCGCCTAACCAAGAGATTTGCTTCATCAATATGTACAGAGTAACAACCACAAAAGCTATCGCGTGATCTCACTGACCGCACTCTCACTTCGACACCATTTATTAATAACTAGTGAAGATGACCGATCATGTCAGCTTTTATTGCTTACAGTAATTTGCGACGATGCATAAGACCTGTATTTGCATCATTACCGTCGTCCATTTTTCCAGCAGTATCATTGTACCACAGTACACTCGTCAAATGTGAATTTTTGGCAGCTAGTCCATAATACAATAAAGTTTTAAGGTACGCTCTGTAGGCATAAGCGTTTGTTGGCGGGGACAAAGGTTTTTGATTAAAAAAACATCCACTTGATTAAATAAAGAATGCTTGAAGTTATTGACAGGTCCGACTTTTGGCACATCGGCTGTAGCGTCTTGAGGTACGTCACCAGTAGCTTGTAGACTTACACGCAGACTAAGCATAGTGTGAACAAGATCAGTATATTCTTCGCCAATACCAGGTAATACAAATTCTGTAGGCGAATCATCAGTTAACGATGATATCGGTTTATATTGTATCCAGTGTGAATTTTCTATCGTTGTTTGAGTTTGAGTAATTTCAAACAGAAACAACTCCGAATTGAGACACTTGCACGAATGGGTGTGTAAAAAAGCTATCTTATCTATCCAAAAATATTTCTTGTGGTTCTCGTCTTTTTCTTTTGTTCCGATTGTTTTATCTTAGCCTTGCCTTTTTTCAAGCTACTAGACTTGCGTTTCCCTGTTTTCCTTTATTAGAACTGCTTTTCTTCTTTTTACCTCTGTGAGCTGTATCAGAGGCAATACCCATTTGCAACTGAAGAGGTAAGCCGTAGCGGGGTGCTTTATACCCCGACCCCTCCATTAGTTTATCCAATTTTTCCTCTGCTTTTCATTTGAGAACATCGCGAGATTATTTAAAGCGTTGTCGAATCAACTCTTTGAATGGTGTGCTTCTCGTGGTAACATCAGACATTATGTTCATACCAGTACGCACAGCCTCCTCCAGCAGCCTTGGCTCCACGAGTGAAAAGCGGGAGAACACGGTGGAAAACACCAGCCAAAAATGAACCAATACCATGCTGACCCCTTTGGTAGGGGGACCCGGCGTAAATACGCCCGACCCCGCCATTAATTCGTTGAGCCCCACCAAACATCTCCCCACCACTATAACCACCGCCAACTTGCACGTTGAAGTATTCCTTGTAACGATCTATCGCTTTATTAAAAATGAGCTCTAATCAAGTTTTTTGTAATGAAGTGACACTGTCAAAGTCCCGTAATCGAATGGGACTGCACAGCCACTTTAATCCCTTATATCGATTTCTATGGTCTGAAACGAATTGTATAATAATGGTATATACATGGATGGGGAGAAACTCTTGATTCTCATACTACCGTACGTGTTATCATCGGTATTTAGCGATACTGCGCGAAACAATCGGGATTGTATGTCACCTGTTACGTAAGGTTCTCAAATATCGCTATAAAGCATAAGCATAGATGGAAGCCCATTGGAGAGATGAGCAGGTCAATCACTTACTGCTGATTCTTCATCTCTTATGAAAATAGTATTCGTGCTTTCGAACCCCAAAATTTTTCGCAATTTCTCGGATAAATGAAGCTGATGACTGAATTCAGAGCAAGTTGTCTTTGTACAAACTCTGTAGACTGTCACGTACCCACCGGGCTCGACACCGAATTCTAAATGATCTTCGATACAGCTTAAGCTATTTAGCTCGGCTACTATAATGTTTACATCTTTGTACATTTCTGGGCGCAAAAGCGACACTAAAATAAGCGTAGTACTAAAATTTTTTGCCTTTGTCTCTAAAGTCGAGTGTGGAATGAGATTCAGCGAAACTGTTCTATCCGGCTGTTCAGAAGATACATGTTGAAACGTCAGCGGAATTTGAACCTCCGTAAGTGCGACTGATCATGAACCTTGAAGACGTATCTGCTGCGGTAGCTGCGTGATGAAATGTGTCGTTGGATTTTCCGCAAAATTATTCATGCTCCTGTTGCTCGGCAACACAATATAAAATTGATCTTTCATTTTAAATTTTTTTATATATCCATTAATTGATTCACACTAACCCAGGAATTGAACTTATCGTCGTAACCTTTCCACTTTACAAATAAATATTCTAAATATTCTTTAGACGAACCTTTCCCTCTTGTTTACAAAATTTCATCAATTACAAAAATCTCAGTAGTTAAATTTTTACGCACTTTGCACAATTCTTCGGCGTAGAAAAATCCGTCAATTTCCTCGCCGGCCAAGTCTTCTACATAATAAACTGTAGGCGGGCGCGTCAATAAGATTCGTATAATTTTGAAAATCTCTAGTGTCCAACCACTCGCATATCCTTTAGCGAAAACTTTCTTCGCACGACTGACGCGCACCAAGTCACCGACGCAGTATTTAAGGGTTTTAAACCCACTATTGTGATATCGACGTTGCAAGTTTTCACGGGCTTTGGATGCGTTGTACAGTGTTATGGCTGCTGGCACTATTTTTATGGCCGAATGTTTAGTATGATTGTACGCATCTACAATTTTCTGCAAAACATCGACATACCTTCTTGTATTTCTAAGAGTAAAATAGCGTTTATAGTTCTTATAAGTCTTTCGATAATCGCAGATTTTGTATCCGGACTTCGTGACACTCTGTACGCAATTTCGTGTTTCGACAGATTTTTCTCCATGACGTCACCAAAAAATTCTTTACCTTTATCAGTATGAAGACATATTGGTTTCCGGCCATTACTTCTGGACAAAATACAGTTAAAAGCATCAGCGACGTTTCTTGAAGTTTTGTCCTTGACCGGTTCAACCCAAGCGTATTCGCTGATGGCATCGATAATGGTTAAAACGTAGCTGTAGCCGTCGTTGTAGATTTTATAGTTCTCATGTCCATCAAATCAGCTTCCCACACGTCATCGAAATTGTGCACATTATAATTACGTCTAGGACAACGATGCTGAACAGGTCTATGCAAGTTATAAGCGTCTTGTCTCTCAAACCAATCAATAACACTTTGAAGACCGTATTTTTTATGCGTACCTCGCAAAAGTTTATCACCACCAGCGTACGCCGAAGGTCGACGTGCTTCGTAATAAAATTTTTCAAACCTTTTACTCATTTTTCGAGATTATTTTGTCTATTTACTTCTTATTTTTTGGTTTCTGTTCCTTCTTCTTGGCCTTTTTTATTTGCCCGCACTTTAACGTTTTACCTCTCTTGTCTCGTTTTTTCATAGCCTTCTTGATACGCGAAAAATTTCTCAAAAGTTATCTTGCTAACCATACAGCAAGCTGTCATCATCGCAACTGTTCTTTCGTCAGCCGGCGTTTCCACGGCTAACAGGCGTGAGAAGGCATACTGCGCTAAAACTCGATCGGCTTGACGACGATCGTTGTTCGTGTCGGCAGAAGCTACGTATATCATGCTGCCGACAGGCCTCGTCCAACCGATTGATTCCAACGTCTCCGGGTGCGATACGCTCTGCTAACTTAGTTCCTGGCCCGCAAAATTTGTAATGCGGTACGTGCAATTTCAAACGGCAATTAATCAACGAGTTCATCTAGAAAACTGTTTTTCTCCGGTTCTTCTACTTGAGAATTTATTAGCGCAGACCTAATGTTTTGGTCATTCCCCGCCATGACAGTATTTCAGTGTGTGTGGAGAGACTTTCTTTTTCTCAGCTGACTTCTGCCTTCTTTTTCAAGGTTACGCTGACTCTGTTTCGTCACCACCACTGTCACCGCTATTCTCAATTGCCAAAATAGAAATGCGACGCGGCGTAGTAAAAATACTATTTTCTGAATGATCGTGCATCGACGAAATCGTGGCAGTCTCGTGCCAAACACGCTTGTTTCCTATAAACTCTCGGAGTACTGTTGATTGACGAAGACCGATAGCGAACTTAAGATGTCCAGGTGAAGCACTCCTTTTTCTATCTCTCATTGCATCATTGACCAAGTCGACAATGTTGGCTCCGGGTACAAGCGTGCCATCTATCGTTACGGCGCCACTGCCATACCAAACTACTTTACCACAAGTTCGCAAGCGCTGTACGAGCTGTTTGACTTTCTGTTTGTATCATTTCGGGACGGTATACATAATGTCTGCGTCGATGCGCTCATCAGTTTCGTCCTCTTCTCACTCATTATCGTCCATCGTATTGGAACCAACAACACTGTCATTTTGTTGGTCCTTTTTTTTATACTTTTCTCCACCTTCGTTTCCTTTAAAGTGAAAATATCGTTGTACGAGGGTAGTTCGAAAAGTTCTCGGCCTAAAGCATAGATTTCGCTAGGATAATCATAATGCTATTATATTCATTGAGGATCAGCCTTCAGATGATGCTGCTGATAGTTTCAGACTTGTGGGCTCAGTAGACTTGTTGCAGCAGTCACGCTAAGTAAACGTTTTTTGTTTGTCTTATAAAATGGATAAAATTGAATTTCGCGCTGCCATTAAGTACTTCGTTTTGAAAGGCTTTACACCAACACAAATAAAAAATGAGTTGGATTCTGCGTTGAAAGAATCCTCTCCATCATTTTCGATAATCAAAAAGGGGGCAGCGGAATTTAAACGTGTCCGTACGTCAATCCAGGATGATGAACGCACGGGATGCCCAAAAACGGCCGTGACCGACGAAATCGTCTCGAAAATCCACAATATCATCCTAGACGATCGTCGATTGAAGGTACGAGAAATCGCTGAGACTGTAAACATCTCATTAGACCGCGACCACCACATTTTCCGTAATGTATTGGGTATGCAAAAGCTGACTGCTCGATGGGTGCCGCGTCTCTTGACAGTCGATCAAAAACTCATTCGTTTGAACATTTCTCAGGAGTGTCTAGACTTATTTAAACCTAACTCCTCTGAGTTTCTTCGACGTTCCATCACTGTAGATGAATCATGGATGAATCAAAGCAGCAGTCTAAAAAATGGATTGGAGCAGGAGAAAGTGCGCCATAAAAAGCCAAAACAGTTCCATCTGCCGTAAAAGTCATGGGAACGATCTTCTAGCATTCTCGTGGTGTAGTGCTCATAGATTACATGGAAAAAGGCAAAACTGTCACCGGGGCCTACTACTCTTCACTACTGGACAAATTGAATGATGCCATCAAAGCTAAACGTCCCTATCTGGCAAAAAAGAAGGTGCTGTTCCAACATCACAATGCACTTGCGCACACGTCTCGCGTTGTTGCAACAAAACTCGAAGAACTTCGATTCTAAGTGCTTCCCCATGTACCGTACCCACCAGATTTGACAACTACTGATTTCTTTCTTTTTCCCAACTTCAAGAAATGGCTAGGGGGGCGAAGATTTTCTTCGAATGAAGAGGTTGAAGCTCAGACGAACGCTTATTTTGCAGACATGGACGCATCTTATTATTCCGAAGGTATTAAAAAGTTGGAAAGTCGGTGGACTAAATGTATTGCTTTGGAAGGAGATTACGTAAAGAAATTAAAGAATGGCTGAAAAATCTTGCGTTTTCTTTACCAGGACGAGAACTTTTCGAACTGCCCTCGTAAATCTGGACGGTAGAGAGTCCACTTTTCACGTTCGTCTCTGTATATTCATTTCAGCATCGAGTCTACTCGCCACTGAACCCGGTGTTTGCACAGACTTTATCTTATCTTTACCAAGTGTGGTCTGCAAACGTTCAACACTCTCCTGCGGTAGGAGGATCATCTTTCGTGCATGTTCCATCTCTATTTATTCACGAGATTAGCAAGAAGCGTGGCAATGAGAGGCGCTAGTAGAGCTGGCAAAAAACCGCCATCTTGCATTATAATGTTTTTTCTTCGTTGTATGGAGTTATCCGGTGACGCCAGTTTTCGCAAAACTTTCACGTGTTCACGCAGGCGACACTTGTGACCTTTACTTAACGGAACGTTACCTATCAATACGTTTAAAGCACACTCGCAAATACGACGAACCAATTTTGCATCAGCTTTCTGCAACACTGCTTTTCGCTGTTCTTTGTTAAAATGGTACAATGCCGACAAGACGGTAGTCTTATTACGACCAAAAGGATAACGTACTTTTCTCGCCATTACAACGTCATGATTGCTACTCGATTTTCACTGTTTGTCATTTGTTTTCGCGGCACGTAGACGTACTGGTACTCATCCTCGGGAAAAATACACGTTCAAAATCGACAATTATCCGCTGTGGTTTGCTTTAAATCCAAAAAGAGATAACCAAAAGCTTATGATGTTGCGCCCTGGTACGAGGATTTTCAGGATATAATTGTCTAGCAAGATCGCGCAAATTCCTAAAGATTACAATGTACTGAGCGTTCAAGGATATGTCGCGTTGGCCTTTGCCTTGATGGAAGAGGTTTTGAGTGATAAAAATTACGCTCAAATTGTTGTGATGACTGCCTTTTGTAAAGAGATTCACTATGGCTCCTCCAGTGGACGATTCGCGCATGAGATCGTCAATGATGATCAACTTGGGATTTTGGATCGTTAAGCCAATCGGTATTTTGAGGTAGACCTTCGCGAAATTCAACGTCTTTACCCAGATCACTGTAGCTTGCTTGCCATTCGCCGTAATAAAGGATAATACGTTCGAATCGCGTATCGCTCAAGCGGTCAATGTATTTAAGAAATGTTCCAACAAATACTGTTTTACCGCAACCAGTTGGTCCACTCAACGTACAAGCCCACGGATGTTACCAACGCGTATCCATAATTCACACTGAGTGTGCACTTTTGTAACACTTCTCCAGAACAGCTCAAATCCGCAGTCGGGGGGGGGAGGCCACGCGCGGCCTCTCGCAAGCCCGCGAGCCTCGTGTTGGGGCTGGCGCTAGCGCCACACCCATGAAGCTCGGTTGTCAGCGCTTTCAATTAGCTTGACGGACGGGCTGACAGCGGGTAATCAGCTCATTGGTGGCGGGATGTCAGCGCATTCAAGAAGCTTGATGGCCGCGCTGACCGCGGCCAATCAGCTCATTGGTGGTGTTGCGATAACCAATAAGCTACTTGCAGCGACGACACCAATGCCCAATCAGTGTGTCCGTAGCAACCCGTGAGCTGTGTCGCCGCTAATCACTTTCTTGATGGCGTTGCGATCGTGGTTCAATGTCTCTCCCACTGCTTTGATAGTAGCGCGATCTTAGTTTTTCGGTAAAGGTCTGTTGAACTGTGTCAGTTAATGGCGGTAAGTATTTGTAACCGTACGGATAACTTTTATCCAATGCTACGAATCTTCTTTTTTCGTTCACATGTTTACATGTCTTGGTTTCGTTTTGCGTGAGTACGTCATGAAACGCTGTTCTACGAATAGCAAGAGTGGATAGCACTATCTCGCTACATGGAAACGTGATCAGCTCGCTAATTGTGTCGAAATTTATTTGCTGGCTATTGGTGTTGTAAGAGGTCATGTAATTTCTCTAAAGTTACGAAATTGTCTTCGCTTTAATGTAATCTATATCTTATCATAAAAAATGTCCTCTTACGTATTCGGTAAGTCCACACCCTCTATGAAACATAAAGAAGTTTGGATAGTCTGTATTATCTGACTCAGCTGTCGGCATTTTATATACTTGTCTTTTTAAATAATTCACGTGCCAAAGAGTTGCTTTTACAATGTGTCATCACCAATCACGAGAGCGTTTTTTGTGCTGCTACAGCAGCGCAACTAGTTTTCCAGAGTGTCGTCCTCTGATGCCTCAGTAGTAGATGAACCGCGGACGTAGACGTATGGGTATAACTGAAACAACATTCGAAGCAGTTACGTCCAACAGTTGACATCCAACTTCCAGCAGCCAACTGTCGACTTCCAACAGCCGATTCCCCGTTAGTCATCAGCCTGCCCAAAAGTAACGCATGTTCATCTGGAACGATCTAGTTCTCCGTCTGGTCACATCTTTTTTTAATGTCGCGGTTTACGATGATAGACATTTCTTATACTTACAATATCTTTATTCCTTTCTCTTTGTCGCGTATGGAGTTTCGTTATACTGCAACTCGTTGTGCTCGGCGGTACGTGACATTTATAAAAATAACATTTCTGCAGTTCGTTGTCTGATCTTACACTATTCGGTTTACGCTGAAAACGAGCGTCCGCAGAGTGCCGGCCGTTAAAGCGATCGTCAATGAAAAATGTTACAGTCAGGAGTCTTTTACATGTGCGTGTAATTCAAGAAATTGAAAACGTGGTGAGACATATGAGACAAGATACAATTTCAACGACTGCAAGCTTTGACTAATTCGAAGTATAATATGATATAGTTCATCAGCAGAGAGTCCACGTGCGATGAGAGTCCACGTGCGGTAAGATCATCTGTGACAAAGGTGAACGGTCGATCGACTGTCAGTCATGAATATTGTCTTGCTGCGTGAACATCTCCGTCGCAAACTATCACGAGCGTACTGTGTGGATTCTGAAGTGCGTCATATGTCTCTCTTGTGGCCCCCATATAAATTTTGTGTGTGAGTACGTTATGAAGATAGTGTTTTAATATAGAAATTCGGATGTACAGTTCTACGAGTGCGCGTCGCGGATGTGTAATCTAGGATGAAGTGAACTTATGGGGGTTGTCCACGAGGAAACATAGACATCCCATAATATATTACATTATATATTATACTCATTATATATGTACCGTTAGCTTTCAAAATCCGATGAAATATCGATAACCCCATAAAAACCCCATGAATCTGAACATTTTTTATGCAGGTACACTTGCCATGGTTCAGAGAGTCTATACAAATAAGTTATAAAACATACCATAAAAACCTCATAGACACCCCATAAGACCATATATTCATGAATCATATACCATTAGCTTTCGAAATCCGATGAAATATCGAAAACCCCATGAAAACACCATTAATCTAAAAATTTTCTATGTAGATGTATTTGCCATGATACAGAGAGGTTATGCACAAAA
>JAYJLV010109590.1:0-11385 GCA_036873485.1 Torymus texanus | reverse complement strand
GTGAAGTTAACTTATGGGTATACTTGACTACAATAAATTGATTTCAGTACTTTCTTGTGTTTAATTTGTATAGAAGGGAGAACAAATTTGAATAAATTTTTGAAAACAGCCATACAGTTGTTTCGGAGAGTTCTTTGCATTACTTGGCTATCGATAATTGATTTTACAACTTTCGTTTGTTTTATTTGTAGTAAACAATTTTAATACACCTACTTAGATAAAATTTCTTCAGCATATTATGAACAACATACTATTTCCTGTATACTCTGTCACACTCTGCTGGGGATCGGGGCAGAGTGGCGGATCATGGGAAGGGGACTCTGATGGTGTCCAAAAATACTACGCAATACCACACTGGATTTTGCACACACGTAACAAATTTTATTTACTCAAAAAAACAAAGGGGTAATAATATACAATAAACCCGGGCGCCAGGTGCACATGTCACACTGTTTACTTAATTCGCCTAACTATCTAGCTATCCTGGCTACAGCTTTAGCACGCGCTATAGCCTTTCGCAAGTTCAAAGAATAAACTACGCGACTCCTGACGTCGACGCGCACACACACTATCTCGAAAAACCCGGGGGAAAAGACTATACGGGAAACAACCAACCTTGGCCAGATGAGATGCCTTCGCTGTAGCTATTCACACTCGCTCTTCTCTCTGTCTTAGGCTCGGCGAATGGGCTCATGACCTCGTATATCGATGAGTTGCGAAGTAACTTCAGCCACTTTAACTTAATCTCTCCGAAGTGGATGGAATTAGTTACTGTTCGATAACTTCACTCATTAACTACTAATCAGCTGTAGTACGACTCAGTTCGTTTATGCTGGCTAGAGCTTACAACACGTTGCATCTTTGACGTAAGGGTAAAACTTGTGAACTACTTCTCCGTTCAGCGTCCCCCACGTATCGTTCCCGTTGCCTTTGTTCCAACTGTCCATAGTGGAAGCAAAATCATGCTGATTTTAGTTCGATTATGTCTTACTAAATGACTTCCCTCATAATCGACATTACCTTGACAACAATCTATTTTAACAACAACTTACTTGCGTGATACTTTGCAATTTGAACATCTATTTAAAGAATGCGAAGATAACTCCCAACTATAGCAAGCACAAATACCTTTGAGCTTTAGCCAAAACAACTACTCTTCTTACCCAAACATGTACGACGACGCGGATAAGAGAATTTCACTTGGAATCTATGTATATTCCTTGACAAACTAATATGCGGCAGCTACCATAGAGCTGAGCTGCCAATGCCCAAGACGTTCACAATAGGAACAAGCCTCTTGACCATTCCGTAGCCGTAACTGCTTTTTCTTAGCGGTAGACGGAATAGCATCTGCTCGGAACTGCTTATACGGCGGCTCAACTGATGTTGCCTTTATCAGAAATCTTTCCTCTCCATCAAGATTGTGCTTTACCATTATGCTATTGCGACAATCTTTTACGGCTGCACAGACGTGCTTATCATTCGACTTCGTCTTAACTCGCTTTGAAGCCGATGACATTCGCCTCTACAGCTGTAGCCACAGCTGATGATGCTAAAGCTGAAGTATCAGACATCTCGCCGGACCTGTCCTCTGCTTTAACTGGAATGTTCGGAGTATCAGCGAAACGGAAAGAATGAATCTCATGAACTCGCCAGAATTTTTCACCACTTTGTGTCTCGCGAGCTTCCGGAAAATCTTCGAAATCTTGCTCAATCCACAACTGACTCAAGGGATGAGTTTGATCTGAATGCAACGACGTAATGTGCTCCGCTATCATTACTGGCGAAGCTGCGTTACTTTAGCACTGCGACATCAACGACGGGCTCGAAGTACCTCTACATGAACCCGATGTTGGACAATCCTCTTCGAACGACGCCGGGATTGGACAACCATGTAGCGAGCCTAATTTTCTAGAAACGACTAACGGTGCCTTTAGATTCTCATTTTGGCACTGCGACATCAACGACGGACTGGAAGCACCACTACATGAACCCAATGTTGAACAACCTTCTTGGAACGACGCCGGAATGGTACAATAATTTAGCGAATCAAGATTTCTAGAAACCGGTAACGTGATACTTTGATTGACTATAGCTGCATGTGAAGCTACAGCCCTGTGGCACTTCGACATCAACGACGGACTCCACATACCATTACATGAAAATAAGAGTGAACAACTCTCTTCGAACGACGCCGGAATTGTACAACCATATAATGAATCAAATTTTCTCGAAGACGGTAATGACGTACCATAAGTTTGCTTATTATCTCCTTCTTGGACTGCAACCTCTGGCTTTCGTATCTACGATAAAAATATTTCTGTCAACCATTCTACTGAGGAAGGATCACTAAACTGCTCGACGGATGTCTCGGTCACCGACGCGATGACACGTGGTAATCGATCGTCCCTACTCTAGGCTGAAACTTAGAAGCTACAGTGGTCGAGAAATTAACTATCAAAAAATTCTCAGTAGACAACGACGATGATGGCGCTCTCGTTGTTTCATATAATGTCGCCTGCTCAACTCTGCTTGAATCCCACAGAGCTGCATCTCATCCAAATAGTCTCCTTATCTGGTATCGCTGTAGCCTCTCTCGTAATTCGGATGCGCTGGCTTTAAAGTTTAATCGTAACCTAATACACCAGCTGCCAACTTCTCCATTGTATAACGAATCGCTCTGACGAGCGATGGCAAGGCGATCAGCAAATCCAAAACCATCTTCTTCAGGGCCTAACCGACTGTAACTTTTATCTAAATTCTCCATTGCGACTTCCCTTGGTTAATTTGTTAATCGCGCTATATAGCTCGAGCGGCAGCTTCTGGATCAACACACATTAAGTCCTCTCGGTCGAGTCCAACGAAGCCAAGCTCTAATCTAAACTTCCCATCGTAAACACGCGTTAATCTCTTGGTTAACCTCGTGCACTGCAACTAGCAGCATTTACAAACTGGTTGAACAAGTTTTTTAAATCAAGCTAAGAACTTTCAAAGAAAATACTAAAATTAACGTCTAAATCAATTTTTAATTAAAGCACGCTTTAGCAATTCTCATTCTCAAACGTAAAATTAAGAAAAGCTGAAGCACCCAAGCATAAATGTAAACAAAGCAAAAAAAGTCACTCCAAGCACAGACTAACCAAAAGTAAGTGTGATACTTACACACTTGCTCCTCGCAAATTTTCCCTGCACGCGTAATTCCCGTAAGCACGCAACAACAAAAAACTAAGCTTAAAAGAAACCCGCAATCCCTTAAAATTCCCCTAAATCACAAAATAAAAAATACGTTCTCTCTCCCAGCTCTCTGAACTATTTGTCCAGGATGAAAGAGTATGGAAGTTAAGAGGAAGCAAGAATGAGGAAAAATCAAGCGAGCAGGTGAATAACCCAGAAAAACAAGAAAAATAAAATATTTGTTACAAAAAAATAATATTTCCGGCAAAAAAAAAATAATAAAAATGATCCTCGCCGTGCCAAGGTGCCAAGACGAGAGGAAATTTCACATTAAACTCTCCTTCCTTCCGTCTGACACTATCACATGCGCCACGTGACTTAAAGCTGCAACAAGTAATTATAATTTTGCGAGAACACAAGTCCTTTCTCTCGTAAAATTAAACACACATCGCCAATATAGCATATGAAATCGCATAAATATAATAAAGAAATATAATATAGTAGAAAGGAAAAAAAAATTGAAACTCTCTAATGCGAATTTTCGAACTGCGCGTTTGTCAAATTCCTGCCGAATTACTGCGTTCTCTGATAACGCTGGCACGCGCTCGAACTCATAAAATGGCTGCCAGAACGCTTCCCCCTCGCGGTTTCTCGGTGGTGTGCGTGCACCACGATGGCGATATCACGACGCTATCCCATAACTTTGCCACGGCCTTTACCGTGGCCCCACGTTGGCAGCACCAAATCTCACACTCTGCTGGAGATCGGGGTAGAGTGGCGGATCATGGGAAGGGGACTCTGATGGTGTGCAAAAATACTACGAAATACCACACTGGATATTTCACACACACGTAATAAATTTTATTTACTCAAAAAAACAAAGGAGTAATAATACACAATAAATCCGGGCGCCAGGAGCACGCGTCACTTACACCGTTTACTTAATTTGCCGGCTAGCAATCAGCCGAGAGTACGAGAAACTATCTAGCTATGCTGGCTACAGCTTTAGCACGCGCTGTAGCCTTTCGCAAGTTTGAAGAATAAACTACGCGACTCCCGACGTCGACGCGCACACATACAATCACGAAAAACCCGGGGGCAAAGGCTATACGGGAAAAACCAACCATGGCCAGATGAGATGCCTTCGCTGCAGCTATTGAAATTCGCTCTTTTCTCTGTCTTGGGCACTTACGCATGGCTAGGTACGCGCGACGCGGCGATTGACGATCGAATGCCGGCAGAAAAATACCGGCCGGAGACGTGCACGGGCTTCTGCGCTCTGCTTTGCTGATCGGCCGCCTTCTTCAGCCGAGTCAGCGCTGCCGTATCGGTACTCTCTTTCTCCTTCCCTCTCTCTCTCTCTCTCTCTCTCTCTCTCTCTCTCTCTCTCTCTCTCTCTCTCTCTCTCTCTGCCTCTTCGGGTGTCGGCTGCTGCTTGCTCGGCGTAGGGAGACGGCAACGTCGTGCCTCACCTTACCAGCTGATCTGCTCACGCTGTAGCTCCAGCTCTTCGGCATCATTTTCTCGGCTACAGCTAAGGCAATATAGGGGAAGAGAGTGGCGTAAGGGGAATGCCGTTGCCTATGACGAGGCATAGGAACACGGGCGCGCATATGTGTGTGTGCAACGTCGCACCTCCAGGCTCCGTTCGCCAACGCCGCCGTACCTTCGCGCGTACTTCCGTGTATTTACAAAAAAAATATAGAAAGTTTTATATTAACAATATTAGTAACAACATACTATTTCTTGTATAGTCATGAAGAAATTATTTCAATTTGTAGATATTGAATATATGAAATTAGGAGGGAGAATGAGAGAGAACGAGAAAGCGAGACGACGAGAGAAAGAGAGGGGAGAGGAGAGAGTGATAATAGATTATAGAAAAGAAACGTCTATACTTGCCTTATTTTACCCGTCGGTCGAAAGTTTAACATTATTTTTACTTTTAAAGAAAATATTTTTGTGAGATTTTACAACTTTTTAAGGGAAAAGGTACATAAAAGAATTGTGAATGTTTTTAACAATATTATTAACAACATACTATTTCGAGTATAGTCATGAAAAAGTTGTTTCAATTTGTAGCGAGATATTGAATAGATGAGGTTAGGAGTGAGGTGAGAGAACGAAAAAGCGAGGCTATTTTTATTTTTCATTTTTAGAAAAATTTTTTCAATGAGATTTCACAACTGGTTCAGAGTAAAACTACATATAACAATTAAGAAACTTTTTAAAAATATTATCAAGAATATACTATTTCTTGTATAGTCATGAAAAAATTATTTCAATTTGTAGAAAGGTCTTATTGATCAGAGAGATTAGGAGAGAAAAGAGAGGGAATGGGGCAGCGAGTGGGCGTCAGAAAAGGCGAGGGGGACGGGACTGAGAGTAGATTATACAGAAAAAACTTCTATACTTACCTTATTTTATACTTTCGTAGAAAGTTTAATATTTTTTACTATTAAAGAAATTCTTTTAATAAGATTTCACAACTTTCTAAGGGTAAAAGTATATGTAAGAATTGTGAAAATTTTAGTAAAGGGATTATCCAGATTTTAGAAAATCATTTATCAAAAGATTTTTTAAAAGATGCACCATTGTTGCTGGTATTTTGTTGAGAAAATAGCAATGAATAATTTGAAATACGCTTATTGAGAAGATGAGTTGAAAGAAAGAAGAAATATTCAAAAATTGTGTTTTTAGTAATTCAACTAAAACTGAGGCATTTCATCTGAAATGGGCTTAAAAATATAAAAATTTTTTAAGTTAGATTATACAGAAAAAACTTCTATACTTGCCTTGTTTTATACTTTCGTAGAAAGCTTGTAATCCGAAAACGGGATAACAAAACGAAAAATTTCAGAAAGGAAAAGAAGCAGAAAAAAATTCAGTTCGCAATATCTTTTGAATGGGACAGGTATTTTACATAAAACGTTTTGATTTCAGTAGAATAATTAAATAGCTTTCGATTAAGACTGAAATATGTTGAAGTTTAAACCTAAAATACGCATATAAGTGCAATGAAAATCTCGCACACCAATTTCAAAGAATGAATAGCACGGTTCGCTCCTTTAGGCTTTGTCTATACTTGCCGTCAGAGCGCTCCCGTGCTCCTTGATTTCTGTTTCTATATGTATTTCACTTTTATCAATTAATTCAGATTCCTATGATATTAAACAAGATGATTTTTCCATTTTTTTCAATTTGAAAATTTTCAGTTGTAACGTTGTACTTGCTTAAACACCTCGAGGAATTGTAGCTTGGCTTCACAATCCTCAACAAGTACTTCCCGCTACCATTTTCTCCGTCTACCCACTAAAACGGAGCCACGCCACGGCTTGTTACTCGTATCTCGTTTGAGGAGGTAGCAACGTAAAAGCAAAAAGCAACACCGGACTAACAACTCCGACACAACAATACCAGCGCCGAAGGCCTTAATATCTGCTTCGATCAAGCTAAAAATAAGCTAGACACACACAAAAGGCTTATATACTCGTCAATAATACTATACAATATCTGATAACTGAGTATTTATTTGAAAATCAAATATTAAGTAAAGTTCGTTATTACAAAATGGTAACTATTTCGCACTAGGCCTCGACACTTCTAACTTCAACCTCACGGACCGCAGACGCCTAGTACCTCGAACCTAAAAATAAAGAACCTCGACTTCTTGAAATATGACCCCAAAAATCCGCCAACGACCTCGACAAACGCTGCAAAGAACATACGCTTTCCACACACGCAACTCACTTTCACTCGCTATTCTCGCTATACACTCTGTACACTTGCTACTACTGTAGAGGCTCTTCTCTTCGTTCGATGCGATCCAGTCGACGGCTCAGTTACTTCTCGCTTCTGAATCGGTTGATGGTCTAGTGATGACTCCCCTGGATCGGCTAATAGTCTTCCAGCAATTGCTCGTCGTTCACCAACGTCGCTCCATTTTAAAACCAATTTTCCGGCAATATTGGAGGGATGATCTGCGCGACGATTGGGCCTGCCCTTACCATCATGCCCATTACCGTTAAATCCGCATGATTTGCGTATAATTAGAACGGCAATAGGTCTGATCAGGAGCATGCGTGACCACTCGAATTATCGCTGTCAAATTTCCCTCTCAATACTTCTCGTTCTGTCTCTCTCACTCTCGCATAATTTAGATGTACACTCTTTCTCTCTTACTCTTATGGCTCATTGTTATGGTCGAGTGTTCTTTCTTACTCTCATATAGCCTGGCTTTTATTGTTGGTGCGTTCTCTCTCATTCCTATAGACTATCGCGTACTATCAGCGCGCCCCTCCCCTCTTTCTCCGCGTGCCGATAGTTGCGCAGCGTATATCTCCCGCCGTCTGTCCTCGGCTGCTAGATCTCTCTCTCTCTCTCTCTCTCTCTCTCTCTCTCTCTCTCTCTCTCTCTCTCTCTCTCTCTCTCTCTCTCTCTCCTTCTCTCCGCGCTGCTTACGCGACCGCGCTCTACGTCGCGCGGTACTCCGGTGCGCGCCCTCCCCCCTCCTCGATTCTCGCTCTCTCTAGCACCTCGACTCATGTGCGCGTATACCAGTGCGCGGCTATAGTAGCTTCCTCGGCGACGAGGACAGCAAGATGATGGCGCTCATGACAATACATGTGTGTGCTGTATCATCGCTGAGGTGATCCTGTGACTCCGTCACACAGTTTTTTGTTTACTTGTACTACTTGTTGACAATGTTTGTGAGACATAGGTGTTAAACTTCATTTTTCGTCTGTATTTTCTAACATTTTCTTTAAAGCTTCCTTTTGTTCTATCGTTACTCTTAATCTAATTTTGTTGCTTCTCTTACTTTACAATATAATCAAAACAGGGATAAGAATGAGTAATCGGGTCTGCAAATAAAACACAAATTTTCGCGAGAAACAAATCATCAATACCAATTTGCTCAGGCGTAAAAACCCCCACGGAGGAGAGGGAAAAGCCGGAGCAATTGATTATTTAATTTATTAAGATAAATCACGTACAAGTATAGATACAGTCAAAAACTTGTTCTAAAATAATAGCGAACATAGAATCTTATTCTCTATCCCTACGCGTCAAAATGATTTCTATTGGCTTTGGAGAGCTCTCCTACTTACGCTTGCTGGGGACAGCCCAAGCATTGACGCCGCAAGATCTTGTATACGGTAAGGTCCGTGCCGCCCCTCTCTTCCGGATCAGGTCGCCGGAATATAGGTTGGGGGTTTCCCGAGTGGCTAAGCCCCAGCGCGTGGCAGTGCCTCCGACGTATCGGGAATGGGTTCAGCCCTCGACAGGCCAACGGCTCAGGACAGCTCGCTCAGCTGTCGCAACCGATACACCCAGAGCGAAGATTCGCTCTACGAGACAGCCTATAGTGTCTCGTCCACTCACACTCTTAGTACACGCCGCATACTCACATACACGAATAGGCGCGATTACAACACACAAAAAATGAACAGGCGTGGTTACTAAGTCAAACTAACGGACGCGGAACGCTAAATACAAAATATACGCGAGTAAAGCTTTTCGCGACTGACTGGCGCTTTCGACGGATGTCCGAACGGGTCTGGCCCCGCTTTTTCCCGCGCGCGTCCATTACCCTGCCGAAAGCTCTCGCTCATTCGCTTGCTACGCCCTCTATCTTCAACTAAACTAAAGCGCGAAATTCAAAATCCCCTTGCCACGCTCCCATGTACACGTTCTAGGTGCCAACAAATTTCTTTCTCCGGTTTTTGTGGCTTTTCAGTTACTGTATTAAGATTATGATTTAATTTATGGGCTGGTTTTAGTTTGATTTTACTATGATAGTCCGTTTATGTTCCTTTTCATTACTCCTAATGTTTCTATCGTCTTATCCGTCATACCGGATAAATCAATTTTCCTATTTTCTAAAATTATTTTAGAAGGTATCTGATTTCCTTTGATAATATTTAATTGAGTAAATTACATTTTTTATTTGTATAGCGGTTCTCTATTTCGATATACTCAAGTGAGTTTTCTAATTTCAGAAAATACATTGCAATTTTGGTCACCGTTATTCTTTCTTGTGTTCTTTCTATTTCAACACTATTTATTTCTGGTTCATCAGAATGACTTAAATTTATTTCGTTATTATCTGTAATTTCCGATTTGTTAGCTGTCTGATTTTTCTTCGTGTTTTCAGTAATATCCTTTAAATTCCTTGAAATTAATAAGTTGATGTCCGTATCCTTCCCTTCATTGGGGATACTATTATTATTAAATGTACCTACTTTAATATCTACGCGGTTTTTGAGTGGCTTTTTATTTATTCTTTTAGTCCACTCATTTCCAGAAGAATTTGTTAGTTTACCGAATTTTGTTCATTAAATGCTGCTCGCGAAGTACATTCTTCGGTTGTATGATTCGGGTTATTACATATTTTACAAAATTTATCTGATTTATTTTGGAGCATCTTGATGTCATGGTTATTGTCTAATTGATGACCATTTTTATTGCAATAAGGGCATTTAATTTGTCCCGTTAAACTTTTTAATTTTCTACAATCTTCCCATTTATGCCCGATGAATTTACAATATTCGCATTTTATACTTTGTGTATTTAAGTTTCCCTGATAGTTACTATTTGAATTATTTGAAAAATGATGACCGTTTTGATGAGTTGTTCGTAAAAATCCATTTCTATTTTTATCCCGGTGTTCATAGGATTTATTTAAGGAATTGTAATTGTTGCTTGGGAATTTACTTTGTTGATTATTACTTGTTTTTCTACAAGTTTTCGCTGAATGTCCCGGCATGTCGTATAATTGACAAACTTCTATATTCTGAGAGGTTTGTTATCTATTTTTCATAACTAAAATTTTTACGCTCTCGCAATCGGCGGTTTCGTGACCTTCATCCGCACATATCACGTGCCATATCGTACTTTTATTTATCGTGCAGTATTTCATTGAGTGTCCGAGGTTGTTGCACCTCTTCGCGCTGCGACAGACATCGCATGATTCCGTAATTCTTGGTGAATTTCTGCACGTAAGCGGATCGTGTCCTCCTTCCTTAGCATTCCAACACAGTTCATATTCTGTAATAGTAGAACATTGTGTAACCTCGTGTCCCATATTTTGGCAATATTGACAATGATTACTCGACATCGTATTTAATTTACATGCGTCTACTGACAAGGAGAGTGAATATACGATCTATTTAATCGGTTAAAATGAAGACAAATTTTTAACCATTTTTTTACGTTCTCTTTGATTGCTTGTTACTTCCTCAATAATCAATATTTCTTAATGAGTCAGAGCTTAAATCTTAGCTTTTACTGTCTACTTTTATAATTTCTCTTCCTTGTTTTCGTATCTTAAATATTCACAATGTGACACTCAATAGAAGAGACATCATTTTTTAACGAAGTAGATGATATTTAAGACTAAATTGCCCATATCTTATGAAATGGGCCCATTGGAAGGAAATGTGAGCACTGGGCTTCATTTTTAGGTACCAGGAAACGACTCTCCAGTGCTCGCTAGAATCCGTCTCCCGAAGGTCAGACATTCATCTTGTGGCCTTCCGTACTACACGATTTGCAAACATGATCTTTGCTTTTACATCTCGTAAACATCTCGTTAGACCGCCCCCACCACATTTTGCGTAACGTTTTGGGTATGTTAAAGCTGACTCCTCGATGGGTGCCGCATCTCTTGACAGTGGATCAAAAACGCATTCGTTTGAACATTTCTCAGGAGTGTCTAGACTTATTTAAACGTAACCCCTCTGAGTTTATTCGACGTTTCATCACTGTAGATGAATTATTGCACGCCAGAAACAAAGCAGCAGTCTAAACAATGGATTGGAGCAGGAGTAAATGCGCCAAAAAGAGCCAAAACAGTTCCATCTACCGGAAAAGTCATGGAATCGGTCTTTGGGATGCTCGTGGTGTAGTGCTCATAGACTACTTGGAAAATTGCAAAACTGCCACTGGGGCCTACTACTCTTCACTAGTGGACAAACTGAATGATGCAATCAGAGTTAAACGTCTCCATCTGGCAAAAAGAAGGTGCTGTTCCACCATGAAAATACACCTGCGTACACGTCTCGCGTTGTTGCAGCAAAACTCGAGGAACTTCGATTCTAAGTGCCTCCCGATGCCCCGTACTCACCAGATTTGTCTCCTAGTGATTTTTTTCTTTTTCCCAACTTGAAGAAATGGCTGGGGGGGCGAAGATTTACTTCGAATGAAGAGGTT
>JAYJLV010109579.1:0-11385 GCA_036873485.1 Torymus texanus | reverse complement strand
AAATTTGAAGTTAAGGCCACGTTTGGATGGTCCTGGCATATTATAAGTGCGTTGTTGATAAACTTCACTGGGCATCCGTTATTGTATTTAGTCACTATTTCGCCGGTGTGATAAAAATTCAGACAAATTGCATACAATACCACTCCTATTTTATTTTGCGGGTGGCACTTGTAATATTTCGTGAGAATGTCGTCAGGAGGCTCCTTGCCCGCCGACGCCATGTTATATTACTCAAATTTCATTTATATAGTTTAACTAACTAAAAGATATCTGAACTTTCATTTTGGCAGTTAATATTCAAACATTAATAATTTCAAACGGACAGACGTCAAAACGACGTCTAACGTCACAAAAGACGTCAACGTCAAGCTAATATTAAAATAAATGATACGAAAACAGTAGGAATCGATCTCGCAGGAAAGATCGATGGGAAAACTTGTTCAGGAGGCACTTATGCGGATGATTACGGAAGTTGGGATAATCTTCTTGTTCAAGCCCTCGTAAAAATTACAATTATGGAAGAATACCCAAAAGTTAATTTAAATAATAATAAATTACATTTAAATTCAGCAGCAAAATGCAAATTTTCAGACGAACACTGTATAGACGCTCAAGCTGGCTATGCATTTTGGTCGCATGTTCCAAACAAAAATTGTCTCGATAACAAATACGATGTTCTATTCAGTACTGTAACAGAAACATTATCACCAAACAAGGAAGTATTGTATACAATATTTACTTACGATAAATCCTTTTCTTTAAATGCCGTAGAAAACTTTAAATTTGGCAATAGAATTATAACAAAAACTCAACACCCTAAGTTATTTATTTATGAAAAATTCTATTTGTTAATGACATAAGACAACAGGGAGATTTAATCAATATCGATATTTTTGCGTATACTAATGCGAAATTTGTGCACGTAGAAAAACATTTTAGGGCGCAATTTAAAACTTGATTCTTAAATATCATAGTAAAAATGTGCGAATTAGAGAGGAAAGAAATCCAAAATCCCTTATCCCTTACAGCCACCTTCCCAGATGAATTTGCCTATAACATCATGCAGAAACAAGGATATATCGCTAGACTCGCAGTGGAAGTAGTACACATAGTAAAATGCACCCCAATAAATGTGAAAATTCACCATACTAAAGAATGCTACGAGGAACTCGTACTACTTGGTTTCGTACATCGAAAACCCATATTCTAATTAGAACAGGAACAGAGCTCACCTACGATACAATAATTCCGCCATATTATAAAATAGACAACAACTTGATAAGTTTAACACCTGCGCCAAGAAAAATAGAAAAAGTATCACTATTCTCCAACCCAAACTTATAAGAAATTGGACGCCAGAGAAGTTGAATTCTTTAGCAACAAGTGCAATATATAGACAAAAAGATCTGGAAAAATTTGAGCAAAGATTGTTGTTTCCAATGGAAAAAATCCTTCTTAAATACAATAGCAAAATTTACACAAAGTGCAAATTCTGCGAAGGACGATTTAATGAACAACTTCCTAACGGAAAAACGCTGACTCATATTGCAGTAAATATTTGGAACAAAATAATAAAAAAATACGAAGAACTCGAACAATAATTTCAGGAATAATTATGACATTAATCATAATACAATTAACAAAAATGACTATAGATTTGATAATAAGAGGATATACAATCCAAAGATTATACGGTTGTTCCAAACATTTATTTGGATCACGATTCATATCCGTAACACATCCATTAATAGTTTGGAAGAAAATGAATGACATAGAAGAAAGGAATTTAAGAAAAAAAAGGAAATGAGAAACAAACTCCGAGAAATGGAAATCACTAAACCCACTATTTCTATGCCCATCAGGAACGAACACAACCCTGTGAAATTAGATGTGCACGAACTATAGGAGCTTATACCAAAAAGAGTTGTAAATCTAAGACCTTTACCACCCCTTGCATCATCGTTTCCCACTACAACCAATATATACAAACCTCTATCCCCAAAAGGAAACCAGAAATTCAATTCTTTGCAATCTAATTCACACAAATTTAACCTAAAGAGAGAATTTGAAAAATATAAAGAACAAGAAAGCCTTTAAATGTAGATCTACGTTTTTTTATACTGCGACAGTCTGAAAATTTTAATTTTAATTATCTCTTGTACTTTCATATGTAAGAAGATGTACACTAAAACTTGTTTTATACTTATTGTTATATTTTCTGCGAAAGCAAATATTGAGGTTAGAAATTCTACTGTAATTTAATTATGCAATATAATTATAGTAGTTTTTTTTTTTGTTATGGAAAAACAATACAAAAAATATATTAATCTCTGATTTTTAATCCTATAGGATATTCAACAGTCCTAGCGTGGAGGGAAGTGAATGATTATTTAAATCATTCCCTGCACATTTCTTTTCAATATTTATTTTACTATTTTATAAAACCTTATTTTATAAAAATACAACAAAACAAATGCCAAAATATTATTGTACTAATTTTTAAATTAATATATTTAGGAAATAAAATTGTACAATACCAACACTAGATTAAAAATAACAGAATACAAAAATCGAAATCGTTATCACTTTTAACACTAAGTAAGTAATTGTTATAAAAGTTAATTATTGTAAACCAAGCCATTATTTAAACATACAAATGCATATCGATTTAGTAAAAATAAGTTTTGGACCGATAAAGAGGAATGTCTCTACATATGTCCAGCAAATTATTATTGTAATTAATTAAATTGATTGTAAAAAAAAACAAAACAAAAAAACAAAGAGAACTTTGACCTACTGAAAAATAAATCGAGTAAAATTCTTTTAAACGAAATAGATTTTAGGATTAATCATAAAATTCCGAACTATTGTAATAAAAAATCAGTGATGCTTCAAAAGAATATTTCTAAACTTGTTGGATCTCTATGACATTGAACGTCTAAGGGGGAAGGTGTTACGTCCGTGACGTATCTTATAACTTTAAATACTCTTATCAGTAATTTCTTGACATGAAACATGATGCGAGTGCGCATTCCTTATACGATACAGCGCTTCGTCCACGCGACATCGTGACGTAGTATATTATCGCGTAACATGACACACTTCCTTTTTATATTTACAGTATACATACTGCAACGGGGTGGATTTGGGGGAAAATATAAAAAAAAAGGGTTGACATCGGGACTTGAACCCGAGCTGTCCGGACGACAGTCGAGTGCCTCTACCGCGAGACTACCAATGCACTGTCAGAGTGCGTGCTTATAACCATTGTAAGTCGCCGCATCGGTAATGCAGATACCTTCCATGCGCCCGTTATATCCCCCACCCAGATTTCGCGTACCCTGGACGCGACATCTGCCAAGACAAATGGGGCGCTAAATCGTGCCGCCGACTAGCATCTGAATCTCTTCCCATTTACACCTTCCCACCTGAACACGAACTATATCAGTTTCCTACTTCTCTACAGGAGGCGTGATACTTCTCCATGCTCAACTGCCATTCAGGAGTAGTCTCAACTGAATGCTCGTGCGGAAGTCTCGTAGACTCTATTCTACGATCAGGTTGGATCAGTACAAGAGAAGTTCTTTATTTCCTTGACTGAAAACATGTATGTGTATACTCGCGCGATCACACTTTGAGTGAGGTAATCCCGCTCGGTTCTTGCGACTCAAGTCCCCTTCACACGGCGCTGGGGCCGTACCACGTACGTATGCACACTACAGGGCCTCTACCTCGAAGAACCCCTGCTGTCCGACAGTTGGCGCAGTGGCACAAGTTAAGAACACCTGTGCCGCACTTCCAATGTAGAAAGCCTAAGCCACGTTCCATTAGAGCGATTGCTTGCTGTTGGAGTCGGCGCCTGCCGCTGCTGCCAACTTCGGCCCGAGAACTCTCGGCTACTGGCTACTACCTAGCCTTACCTGCAGCAGCCAATGCTCCCGTACAATGCCGCTTTGGTAACAAAGCGGGTTTGAAGATATCCTTCTTACCTTTCCCGTTTCCGATGCTCCTCCAGAAGGTAATGCCTGCGGCTAGCTGCAGCTGCTGAAATGAGCAGAGGGCGGTATTCGGGAAGCATGCACGGGACGGGAACGCTAAATAATATGCATGACTCGACAATTAAAATAAATAAATAACCAGGTTTATTCGTGTAAGAAAATAGATCAAACAGGGGGAAAACGCGTAGGCCGAGACTTTCGCCGGTTAATGCTGAAGTTGTCATCTCACCGGGACGAAACGCACGCACATACGCTGTTTTACATAACCACAACGGTACGAGTAACACTTACTCGGGGCTGGCCAGCCATCGCACGTCGAACGGCCTCTCACTCGCATTCCTCTCTCTCTCTCTCGCTCGCTTGCAGTGTCGCTCGGAACTGGTGGTGACACGGCTGTAGCTGCGGTTCCGATGGTGAAGGCGCGCAGCTATACTTTCCCACGATCTCTCTCAATCTCGCACGGCACGGCACTTTCCCACTTATCTCACTTGCTTCTCGTTTACCTTCGTACACGGTCGCTTCGACTCTCCTCTTACTGCTACGACTGCACCGTCCTGACTCCTCTGCTTAACCGCGCGCAATTCGAACGCTTACCTGGTACCCGGGCTGCTATTGCTTCACCCGCTACACCCCCCCCCCCAGATTTGACGTCCTCCGGATGATAAATCTGCAAAAGGAAGGGCGTAAAAATAACGAGGTAAGCTCGAATGTGGATTGAATCCTGACTTAATTATTTTTTTCGGGCTACATGTCTCCTGCCGGGGGGCCTGGCTTTGGACGCTTGGGCCGGTGTATCGCCCGGTCTGGGCACCGGTGCGAGTTATGTGGGAGAACCGGTGGATATACGAGTGAACACACACAGTCACACAGATAGCACTATCACTTTAAATAAATCGAACAAAAGAGTTGATCTATATGTAGTTTATTATATACGTCTTAACAGATTGGAAGCCCGACAGAGACTGACCATCGCCGGTGCGAAAGCAGAGCGAGTGAGTATATTCATTAAAAGGCATCTTCATTATCTCTCTCACTCCTTTGTCTTTACTGCAGCTCATATGTGCAGCGATAAGAAGACCTCCGATCGATGGACCAGAGTGCCTAGAATATGAGTCACATAACTCCTCCCGGGCGAAGTTCAGGGACGTCCTCGTTATTGTATTTTGGGTAGGTTGTTGTTCTATATCTGTATGTTGTTTCTGATTTCTTGGCTGGTATATTAGATAGCTTGTTCCAATCAATAAAAATTATATCACGAGTATAAATGAGATTACAGATGAGTAAAAATTAAATCCAAGTTGTTCAAAAGTTACTGTAGATATTGTTGGTAAATTAAGAGTTTCTAGTTGTTTAAAATTCAGCTCATGATCCTTAATAATAATGTGCAAAATTAAGCTTGATTGTTTCATTTCTCCCAGGTAGTCGTTGACTTTATAGCCTTGTACTTGCATGTCATCTCCTTGTATTTGATGTGTCCCTTGGACTGTTGTCTCATTGTCTTTATATTTTATTGTTATTTAATAGTTACTAGAAACAAGTATTAAGTTTTGTAATAATATATATGTTAGTATTAAAGGTGAATTCGCCGGAATAATAATAGACTTGGTTTTCTCGGTTGTAATTTGGCGATATAAATAACTTTCCTCTTGTATAAATTGGCATTTATTAGCAAATAATTTGATTGACGGTCCAAACAGGCTCCATGGTATAGTGATGATCTCTGTTTGATTTTGGCAGTTAATCGTAGCAAGTCTTTGGTAAAGGATAAACTCGATAGGATTAAGGATAGGGATTTTAATAGTGTAAATAATTGAATTTTGGGCAAATACAATCGATCCCTGGGTGAAGCGAAAGTCTAATAAATTATGATAATGTAATATCAATTCGTTTTGAGAGTAAATTTCTAACAAATGTGTACGAATATTCAATATTCGTTCGTATGGCAAAATTTATAAATTAAATAATTGTTCGGTAAATATAAATGACTTTTTAATTTTAGTAAGTAAATATAAAAAGTGTTGTTCTTGAATTATAAGTACAATGATCGCTTCGAACAGACTAGATTGTGAAATTTGATTGCCTACGACTTTCCACATATCATTTAAATTTTTATTGATTACATCTGGTAAATGGTAAGCCTGTGCATACTTTGAGAATACATCTATGATTGTGAGAAAATTTTCTTTATCAATATGAAAAATATCTATATGTATATGTTGTAATGGTCTGTTGGCAATTATAGGGCCATAATTTTCTATTTCGTAAGGTCTTCTCTCATATTTATGTTCTAAAAACAATTCGCATTGATTTATGTAATTTTGAATAATTCTATCCATATTATGTGTGTAAAATTTTCTTTTAAAATGCGCTGTTGTCGCCTGTATTCCATTATGATTATTATTATGATATTCTTCAAGTTTTTTCATAAAATTGTTTCGATCAATTACAAGCGTGTAGGTGTTTGTCTTAATTAATTTTAATTTTTGATTAAAGTATGTCCCTAATATTCGCGAAATAAGAATTTCTAGTTTCTCGTTTGCAAAATAGATTCCATATTGCTTGTCTGATTTAATATTCTCTTCGAAAAATTTTAGTAATTGCGTTTCTGCGTCTTCTTCGTTAATTTTCACAATATACTGTACTCTACGTTTATCTTTCATCACTTTTACATTATAAACGTTTCCTGATTTAACTATTATGCTGTGATTAAATGAATGAATATTTTTTCTGTTACAGGTAATGTAAACACGGGGTCTTCCTCGGCAGTGTGGACGGTTGCCATGTCGTCGTTACTTTCGTCTGCTTCTTCGACTGCCCGACATCAGGTGCTTGGGCTGCCATGGAAAGTATGTCGTCTTCTTTGTGAGTATTAATTTATATGCGACTTAAGGCATCTGCTACGCTGTTTTCTTTTCCTTTCTTATCTTTCATGCGAATGTCATGTGAAACCGCATTGGTAGCTGATAATTTGTCCTCTTCGTCATAGAAGCAGTCTTTGTACTTTGCACATAGCGATTCAATCTTTTGTCTCTCTTCATTGTTCATGTGATTGGTTCTTATATGTATTCTCAACTTTCCCTGATGGTGATTCACATTTCTTATCTTGAATTCTTCTGTGATATTGTTTAAATAATTGATTTCACATCTAGCTGTACTAAATATTTGATTTTTGAAATCTATGTTAGCTTCTAGATTTTTTAAATCCTTATGTCCAATTAAGCAGTCGTAGATTTAATGCCACTCTGCTATTAGGAAAGTTATAGGGGTGTTGTCTCCTAACTCATGCAGAATGGGGTAGGTAAGTGCATGCGTGTCTTTTGTCACTTTATGCACCGATTTTATTTCGAAATCGTAGGGAAAGACAAATTCGGGAAATAATTCAAAAGAAGTTTTTGGATTCATAATAGATGAAGAGGCTCCGGGGTTAATTAAAATCTTATGTGGTGGCTATGCTATTACTATATGAGGCATGTCGGGCGAATTGCCGATAGAATTTAAGTTCACTATGTCGCTTGGGTAGTCTCAGCGTCTGGCCGAAAACTTTTCGCAATCAGTGGTTTCCTCTTCTTCTTGATAAATCTCTTCGCCACTTGTCACTATCTCATCTTGGTAGCCTGCTGCTTCTTCTTCCTCTTCTTTTTGTTGATGATGCAGCTCTTCGGCAATGAAATTGGTGGCCCAGTGCTTCTAAAGAAATTGTTTCCTCTCGGCGCGTTAGCGGCAAAGTTGTGTGACGGAATAAAATTATTATTCGGTCTGGCTGAATTATTATTTTGTGCTATTTGAGGATTATTTGATCTATTAAAATTGTTATTATTTGGTCTTTTTGTATTTCGAATGCTTATAGACATAGGTGTAGGTCGGTTATTTTAATTCGGATTATTTTGTCTAAAAGCGTTATTTCCAAAATTCATTGGGACGGCAACGGATCGTGATTGAAAATTATTGTTTCTCTGAATTCCAAATGAATTATCAAACGTATTAAAAGGGTTAACATTTCTTGATGTTCCCGGTGTACTAAAAGGATTTATTTTTTTTTTAATTTTCAGACGCGTCAAATTTTGGTTTACTCCCGCGTTGTCTAACGAAATCGAGAAAAGATGCTTGTTGTTCGTAATTATCATATTCCCTGCACTTCACTAATCCTACTTCTATATCGTTTAATTCGAAATGCGTTATAAATGAACGGTAAGGGGGTAATATTCCGTTTATAAACGTATTTTTGACCACGTTTTTCAGAATTGTTAAATTTTGCCGAACTCGGATCACTAAAACGATTTATTAAAAGCGCTTTACATTCAGCCCATGTTGCTGGGTAATTTGTATTTACTAAATCTAATGCATCTCCATGAATTTTTTATTTGATATGAGCGAACAAAGCTTCGTTTCTTGAGGCGTCATTCGTCGCTAGATTAGCTGCAAATCTATCGCATGTTTGCAGGAAATGCGATAAGAGTTTCGTGCCTCCTTCGTACTTAGGGATGGCAATGCGCCATATAGATAATCTCAATTTATATTGCTCCATTGGGATTGGAGCTTGTTGATTTTGTTCGTTTTCATTTACCACTTTGCCTTTTCGTTTCTTTTATTACTTTCGCGCAAGGTCAATTGTATTATTATTTTCGCGCAAGATCAATCGTATTTATAGGGATAGAATCGGATAGGAAATAATGAATTCCAAAAACTTACTATTTTTCGTTCTTTGATGATTCCAGGTGAATCTCTGCGTAAAGGTGGGCTCCAATCTCGACATTATAGATTCCGTGAAAGAGAGTTGAAACACCAACTGCTTCAATAAACCGAACAAAGGAGTCGATCTATGTGTAGTTTATTATATACGTCTTAACAAATTGGAAGCCCGACAGAGACTGACCATCGCCGGTGCGAAAGCAGAGCGAGTGAGTATATTCATTAAAAGGCATCTTCATTGTCTCTCTAACTCCTTTGTCTTTACTGCAGCGCATATGTGCAGCGATAAGAAGACCTCCGATCGATGGACCAGAGTGCCTAGAGTATGAGTCACATAACTCACGCGTCTTTGGTGCCGCGTCTCCCGCAGACCGGGCAGAATCGCCTCCGGGCCGATGCTGCCTCCTCCTGGGCAGTCGCTACGGGAGCTTCCGGGCTGCACGCTCCGGCGAGCTCCTCCTAGAGAGCCTTCTCTTCGGCAAAGTACTGAGTGCGGGCTGCCTCTAGTTCCGCGCGAGCCCTCGCCTTTGCTTGCTTCCCCTTGCGCTCCGCCTCCTCTTCCTCTTGCTGGCGCCTCCGCGCCTCTCGGCGTTCAGCCAGCCAGGCAGTGGTATGGCGCAGCTCCTCCTGCTTATTGCTCACCAACCACTGCCATTCTCTCGACGGTGCCGGGGGGTTGGGGTGGGCCTCCAGCCACCCCTCGAATGCTCAGAACGCCGCATCCCGGGCTCGGTTACTGGCCCGCTCCTGAGTGCGGGCCTGTTCCAAGGCTGTCGCTACTTCCGCCCACGATGACGAGGAATTGGGCACGATGCGCTCGATCTGCGAGGAAGCGTGGCGGGAGGACCGGGGTGTCCGGTGGCGTTGCGAGCGGGTCGCCGGGGGCGGAGACGGGAATCCCCGGGTTAGCCCGGGCGTCGTCTCCTGCCTCCTGGTCCCACTCCTCGATGGTTGGCGGCTCCTTCAGGGTCACTAGGGCCTCCCGCTCCCTCTGAAGCCTGTTCTCACGGAGGACGTGGAGCGCGGCCTGGGCGGTGCCGTTCACCGCCGTTCCCAGATCCATTTCCAGGAGTACGGCGAGGATCCTCTCCAGGGCCTCTTCGGGGATTTCCAGCATCTGAAACACATAACAGGAAGGTTGAGGTGAGGATACCGGTAAGTGAGGCGGGATAAGCCACATGCTGTCGTCGGTTGCGGGGGGCGAAGGGGGGCAGGTAAAAGAAAACGGCAGGAGCTAGGGAGTTTTCCGAGGACGTCTCAGTCCTCGCCGCGGAGAAGCCGCCACTGCTGGGACATCTAATATTTTGAGCTTTGGCGTTACTTTTTCAAGACTAGTGGATGGATTTTAATGGGATAAAGTGCAAATTGCTTGTAATATGTCCCTCTTTGTAAGTAATCTATGGAATTGCAAAATTTTTAGAATAAGTATGTTTTTTATGCCCAAAACCACAAAAATTTATGAAAAGTCAAAAAAATAAGGAAAAAGCAGTTTTTGGTATAAAAAAAATACTTGTTCAAAAAAATTTTGCAATTTCGTAGATTAATTTCTAAACATGTTACAAGCCATTTGCACTTTGTCCCATTCAAATCCATCAATTAGTCTTGAAAAAAAGTAACCGCAAACTTTATTTTTTGAAAAACTCATAATTTTGTGAAAAATAAATTTGAAGATTCCTACAGTGCTCTTAGGTAATCAGAATAAGTGGTATTTATGGTGTATATATATATATATATATATATATGTATTTTGTATGATATTAATATGTTATTTATCTTTTTCAGATGATTTTGGCCTGAGGGGCCATTAGGTAGATGACTACCTTAAGTTTATGATATTTAAGATACTTTTACGTTTGTATTCGTTAATTTTATGTTATTTTTATTTTAATTTATGACATTTCATGTATAATAAATCAAAACTAATGTAAGACGATCTTGAAATATCGAAAATTTATGCTATGTTATGTAAAATTATGTTTACAAGTATTCGAAAAATATCTTAACAAAAATTAACATAAATTTTACGTTAATTTTACATTATATGTAATATGTTATAGTAGTTCAATAATTTTTTAACCTTTACTGAACATTAATTGAGCTTTTTTAAATGGAATTAACGAGAAATAAAGGAAAAATATCATATAGAAGTGATGTTAAGTGATAAAAAATTCATGAAAATTAATGCTAACAAGATTAATATTTACCGAGATAAAATATTTTAAAATATTTAGTTTATTACAGTTTAGGTAAGTAACAATTTATTTCTTATTTCATATAATTTTAATTGAAAGCTTTATGAAGGAACGTAAAAGGGAAAAAGAAAATATTCCTTTATTACTGTGATACCTGAATATGGGTGAAAATTTTGTCGTAGTTAACGTACAGTATAAAGCCTTTATAATGATTCTTCATAAGTGTCCTTTATCCCCTGTTCCCTATCTCCTAAAAAAATGTTATTGTCCACCGAGATCAGGAGATAGGGTACAAGGACACCTATGTAAAATTAGCCTTAAGAAGGAATGGAAAAGGAAAAGAAGGAAAATTCCTCTATTATTGTGTTACCTTAATACCGGCGAAAATTTTGTGGTGGATAATCTATAGTATATATAAATCAAGTGTATATTCAGAATGTTTACAAACAGTAATGTTATTATATATTCCAAATATTGTTTGGAGTAATTAATTTTAATTGATTTTA
>JAYJLV010109578.1:0-35992 GCA_036873485.1 Torymus texanus | reverse complement strand
CGCCGCCGCCGCGTCGCTTTAGCAACGTGACGTCATTCCCAGCATCAGAGAGAGAGAGAGAGAGAGAGAGAGAGAGATAGAGAGTGAGAGAGGAGGCTGCGCGGTACACGCCGCGCCCTTCGCCGCCTCGCTCGGCTCGAGGCCCAACCTAGAGGAGAGAGGCGCGGAGAGAGAGATGATGTGCTGCCACCGCTGCCGCTGCTGCGCGAACAAGATATATATATATATATATGTATATGCGAAAGACCGAGACTGGATCTCTCTCTCTCTCTCTCTCTCTCTCTCTCCCTCTTACTCTATTTACTTTGTTACTTACTTCGGTATAGGCCGAAAGCGCGCGCGCGCGCGTGTGCACGCAAGCATCAGATGAAATGTATGTGGTAGAAAAATCGAGGCGAAGAGGCCGGAATACACATACGTGTATGTGTTTGTATGTATGGATGCAGATTGGCGAATCTCAAATGCACCCACCGGTAAGAGGAGGAGGAGGAGGAGAGGATGTATAAGATGTAGCCTATGTATTCAATCTGTCTCTCGTTTTTTTTCTTCTTCTCGTTCTTTTATTCGGGAATCCGAGTAATTTAGATGGGAGAGGTGGACTATAGTTGAAGTGATTTTTTCCCAGAGGAGGAGGAGGAGAAGGTCGTTGTACGCGCGATCGCGTGGTTTATGGAGACGTATATGTATATGTATGTGTATATGTAGTCGATGTTTGACGATGAAGAAGAAAGAAAGAAAGAAAAAAAACAAGAAAACATATAATAGAAAAAATGTGAGCATGTCGCGCCGGTGGGATTATAAGAAATGAGCGGTATGGCAAGCGCGGGTATATAATGGACACGAATGAAATATGCCCGTGTGTCCGCGAGGGAAGAAAAAAAAAAGCATAATGATCGGGCATGAACTATGTATGTATGTGTATATATGTATATAAGGGTGACCGCATGACGAGAGTATACCAATGTAATTGGGGAATATACAGGTTTGGATTGGATGTGTATGTGTGTGTGTACTGAGAAAAGGTAATCATCATAGTTAAGATATTTATTTTATTAGTTGGGGTTCGAAAAGTATATATATTTTATTAAAATAGATAAAAATATTTAATCGTAAAGGTAAAGATTATATTAAAAATGTATATCTGGATATTGTAATAGGTAAGATATTATTAAGATTAAGATTTATATGACCACTATGAAATCTAGATTATTCTGCATCAACCATACTAGTAGGACATAATTAATCTAAGCTACCTAAACAGTTACACTGCCATCTTAATCATACAGAAATCCTTCGCTCAGTGCGTTTGTGTTATTCCGGTGTGTTGTAGAGAGGGGAGATGTGTTTGGGGTGACAAAAAAAATGTGCACGTTTTGTTGTACATATACGACAGTAATTAAGTAGTAGGGGAGAACGGGACTCTATGTTGTACACTCAGGGTCAATTTATATTCTACTATATAATACCTTCGCTTTTCAGCATAATGACTTAAGAAAGTCTTGTTCATCCAAAACCATGTAACATCTCAAAGCTACGAAAATTATAAATTGCATTACGTTATGATCAATAGGGTACATAAAGCCATTAGAATTAATACCAATGGTATATGTATATAAAAAACAAGAATCACTAAAAAAAAAACATAACAACCACGCTAATATCTAAGATGAGCTCATAAATAACTGAACGACCATATAACAATTTTCTCACAGCTTGTATTTTCAATAAATCCTTCTCTCTTTAGATCCTTCGTCTCCACTTCTATACTACGTCGCTATACGTTTCGCTAGCGCACAACAATGATTAATCTACCATCCGGGATTAAGCCACAATAAAATTATAATTACAATGAAATTTAAAAATCAGCATCAAGAAGATTAATGTGAGCATTAGCAAAGGAGGACGTTCGTATATATCGGTTGGGGGGAAGGGAGGGGGGGTATAGTGAAGAAGGGCGTGCAGAAGGAGGAGACGTCGGGGTGGCAGTAGTATAGCAGCAAAGGTGGAGTAGAAAAAAAAATGCTGGACATCAGGGAGGCGTAGATAAATTGAATTGTAAAGCGAATGCACTTTCGTGATTCGCTTCGTGACTGAGGCTCGTAAATCACGCTAATACTGTGCAATTACAAAATGTTCAACTGGTGTTTCTTATCATCGGTAGCGCGCGGGCATGCACATCCGCACATTCTGTTGTTACACACACACATATATATATAGCTAAAGCATATATGGTATACTATACAACGGAAAAAGGCTGTTAAGATCGTCGGCGTTTGATGTGATGGCTGTGTGGCGTGTGGGATGCAATCGCTGTACTGCAGAGGTGCGCCAGCATGTGTATATATATATATATCTGTCTCTTCTCCTTCCTCCCCGATGTGTGATGTAAAAAAATTACGAGGCGTAATGAGCTTAAACGTACAGCCATCAACGATGTAATCGTAATTTTCAGTGTTATACCTATAGTATTGTATAATACAGTAGTGTATATAAAGATTTGCATCGAACAGTTGTATATACTATATATACCTATAAACTGTATACAGAAAACACAAACGTTCTGATGTCGTGAATAATACGCAAAGAGTTTTTTTCCATCCTCTCAGGTAGATATATATCATCGCGCGAGGCGGGAAGAAAGAATTACGAGATTTAAGCAATTCGTGAACGCTAAGAGGATTCTTTCTCTTCCTCTTTCGCGTGCGTATACATATATATATATATATATATATATATATATAAGATTCTTTGCTTCGCTCGACTCTGGGACGACGTCGTACGGCGTTAATGGCTCAAATCTCTTTATCCAATTACAGAAAAAGAAAATATAATAATCCGTGAAAAAAAAGAAGAAATTCTTTCTCTGGTCCTCGTATGTGTATATAAAAGCTTGAAGAAGAGATGATTTTTAAAGCCATCAATTAGCCAATGACGATAATAATAGCCAATCGGCGACGCACGAGAGTATCCTTCATATATATATATATCCGCAGTGTATATCCCCGATGAAGCACGCGCGCCGATAAAAAAGTGCAACTCAACAATACGATCTCGCACTGTTTTGGTGCTCTGTGTGTATGTTAAAAAAAAACGAATTTATGTGTGTGTGTATATATACCTATACACAATCGTGCTATCGTTCGTTTCAATTCCTGCGGCGTCTCCTGCAATACATTTCGCGTAATTTATAGTTATTGCATCTTCACTATGTATGAGGTAACATTGCTCTCTCTCACTCTCTCGCGCGCACACGCATATATGAGGGGTTGGTTGTAGGAGAAAAAAATCATTCCGGCCGAGTCACTCGAACTATAAATATACACTCGATGCCAAGCGAGCGGCTAAAATATTTACGATAGCAATTCCATTTAATAATGCAAGGGAAAGGGCTTGTAAAAATTGTAGGATACGTGGTCGTGTGTGTGTGCATGTGTATTGTAATCATATTGTTGTAGTAGTACACGCGTACATATATACATACAACACAATCCAGGAGAGATCTCTTTAATTGATAAAACTATATATACGGTGAGTAAGCAATGTGTGATTTAATACCAGCGCGAATATGTACAGACGCGCGGAATAATCCTCGAGCCCTTTCGAGTGATTGTTTTTTTTTTCTTCTTTTTCTTCTTATTATTATTGTTCTTCTTCCACTTCTGCGTTCTGAGTGTATTTATATGTATATATGTATATATAGAGGCGCGCAGCGTTATGTAATTCAATATTCTTTTATCTCAGAGTGACTTATATAAAATTTACTAGCCGGCGCGTATGGAAAAGGAACTTATATAAAATTAATTTGCTTTTATTCAGTCATTGTAAGGGTACAAATTGGGTCGGCGAACTAAAGAGCAAGAGAGGGATCTGTATTTCTGAAAATAAATTTTTCAGCATTTCGTACTATTAAATTATGAATGTTAAATGGAATAATAGCGGAAAATTCCATGAACGAAGGAGGAGATTTTTTTCATACCATTTGAATACACGTGTATAATTTTAATTAAATTTACCGTTCATTGGGGACGGAATTATTTGATATTTGAATCGAAAAAATTAATGAATTAAAAAAAGAAGAACGCATTAATATTAATGAAATTCATATGTTGATTTATCGAAACCGTATATAGGTTTCGAAAATTAAATATTTTACCACCAGCAACATTTATATAAATTCGTCATTATATTAGATCCCTCCCTTGGACTTTTTACATAAAATTTTTACACCCAATCTATTTACAACCGCAGACTCATAATAATGAATCCTCAACTAAATTCACCTTATATATACTTCAATTCGGTTATCAGAATTTATTTTCATATCATACCGGTATTAGTATTATAGTTATAGCGTCGTATACCTTGGAAGAAAGTAATCTAATTTTATCGACACTTCGATAATATCCCATAGCTTATTGCTCCACGTGCAATCGTGCCCTTCTCTCTTTCCAATCAACTCAGCAATTCCGTACCGAAAATTATTACAATTAAATCCCTACAAAAGAACAGCCAACGTTACTCGAAAATTCCAAGGAAAAAAGAAAAGAAAAGAAAGAAAATTTTTCCTCGAAAAATTCACCAACAACAATAATTATATATACGCACGAAACAATCGTCGCAATCAGCCCTCTAGTACCACCACATTCCCGCACCTAATTAGACCCGAAACTATTCGCCGCCGCAGAGTCAATCGCCTCTCTCTCTCTCTCTCTCTCTCTCTCTCTCCCAAAGCGGTCTCCACATTTTTGCCCCTCTCACACTCTATCTCTCTCTCTCTCTCTCTATCGCGTAAACGACCGCGCTTACACACCTACATATACATATATATACACACAATCGTATACACGTCGTCCTCTCTCACCCCCTCCTGCTAATTTATCGAGGACGTGTGGTAGGCTCTCACCATGAATTCCTCAAATTTTTTCCGCATTTCACAACACATGCGTATAGTAACGCTATACAAACGGTGGGGGGGACACACACCAAATCGATGCCAATATTTCACCCGCGTCGTCGTCCCCGTCGTGAGCGCGCGCGTGCGTGCGTTGATTCTCCTTCGCTCACACTCCAGTAAGGAATTCCACAGTGTTTTTCCCTTCGCACCCTATGTATATAAGAAGGGGAGAAGAAGAAGAAGAAGAAGAAGAAGCTCTTGTGCGTTCTATACTACTATACTCACATTCCAAAGTCTCACGCGTATACGTATGTATATATACCTCTACGCATCTAACATACATACACGTGAGGTGAGATTTCCATCTTATGTTTTTTCTTCCCCTTCACGTTCTTCTTTCCTAACGCGTCTCGCACGCTAGGTAATTCCACGAATTTATCTCAGCCGCGCGGGGATTTTGAAAAATTGCCCCGTACGCGCGTCTGTAAAGTCGCGGAAACCGCGCGCTAGGCAACTCTTCTCCTCTCTCTCTCTCTCTCTCTCTCTCTCTCTCGCGTCACTGGCTACGAGCCAAGGACATTTCGAAAATTGTCCTTTGTACCGCGGTGCGCTCTCGCATGCACGCGCTGCAGGCTTAGCGAAGTTATATTTTGAATATTGAAATGTTCCGAGTTTATATGCGCAGAGTGGTAGTGGTAGTGGTATAGTGGAAGGAGAAAACGACTTTCTTCTCGCAAGCGGGTGTATAATTTAGAGCGCGCGCCTTTTTCGCGTGGGCTATCTTTCGAAGAAGGGAAAAAGGGAACAGAGAGGAAGTGCGAAAATGTGCCGTGGTGAATTTATAATTTTCTCGGTTAATGTTTGATAGGGAATTTATGCGGGTAATTGTGATTTAAGCGTATATATAACGTTGATTTATGATTTAGGAGTGCAAGACAAGACGAGAGAGAGTTGTTATTTATAAGGAGATGCGGGATGTCTTGAAACCGGCATCATTCATTTATATCTAGTTCGATAAATACGTGAATACGGGTAGAGCTATATATACGATTGGAAATCCCGAACCATCGTGTATGTGTGTATATAATTCATCAGATTTACCATAAGATACACGTACCTGTTAAATTCAACCGAAAACTATATATAAAATACTAAAAAAATCCTCTCCAACTTTAACAACTTTTTTTCCAACATCCTAAAACTTTTTATTTCTACCCTTATTCCAAGCGGTTTTCTCGGGCCACCCAAGACAAAATCTTCGCAACTTCTTATCCCGATAAAATTTTCAAAAAAGGGCCGCGCGCACATTTCCCAACCAAATTTTTCAAATATTAACAATTCGCCGCCGCCACTAGCTTTTTCCTTCCTCCACGGATAAAACTATAACCCGCATTACAGTGCGAGAGAGCGCGCGAGATTCTCTTCACACTTTCGAAACTTTCAGCTCTTTCTCTCGAAAAATAAAAAAAAGAGCTTGGAATCCCCACTTCTCTTCAGCCTAATCCCCGCGGCGAGGGGCAAAAGCTCTCGTCGAAAATTAAAATCCCGCATCCTCAATAATGTAATCCTACGGTCGCACCGAGCTACGACACTTCTCTCTCTCTCTCTCTCTCTCTCTCTTTTCCGCTCGTAAAACAATCTCGCTTCACTTAAACCGTAAGCTCTAAATATCCTCTACCCATACCCTATACCTCCACCTCCACCTCTACCTCGCTCAACAACCGTGCCGAATTCCTTCGCACCCCTCGGGAACTCTCTCTCTCTCTCTCTCTCTCCCTCTGCCGCACCTCCACTTGGCTGCGCACGCGGGCGCGTCGAGCCGTGAACGAAAAATACGACTCGCTCGCTCGCTCTCGCGCTGATTGAAGATCCATCCAACGTCTTCTTCTTCTCCTTCTACTCCCATCCTCTCTCCCTCCCCCCTGCCACGTGTAAACACCGATAGCGTTTTCCTGTCTCCCCTATATACCTTCTTCTTATCCCGCGAATTCATCGCACGAATTTTTTTTTCCATATCTCGCGTGCCTTCCTCTCTTTCCTCTCTCTCTCTCTCTCTCTCTCTCTCTCTCTCTCTCTCTCTCTCTCTTTCTACTCGCCCAGGCTTCGTATATAAACGTTCTAGCTCCTGCCGCGCTCGCTCGCTCAGCCGCGCGACATAATAATGATTGCGCGCGGCGGTGGCAGCGGCGGCGGTGGCGGCGTCAGCGGCAGCGGCAACGGCGGCAACGGCAGCGGTGGCGCCTGGGAGAATTTATGGATCGGCTTCGACGAGCCGCGCGCGCACAGCCTCCCAACGTAGCTCTCTTGCGCTGCTGCTACCGACTCTATATACTACGACGACTCCCTCTCGCTCACTCGCTCACTCACTCACTCACTCTCGGCCGCTGTTATTATTATTTACGATACCTATATATATGTATTTATACGTGAGAACGAAAGAGAAAGAGAGATAGAGAGAGAGAACAGTGCTACTTGTATATAGATATATATATATATACGTATACGAGAAGGGGGAGGGAGGGAGGGGGAGAACACGCACGCACCTGAGGTGTGTGTTCTTTGCACGCGTGCAGCACACACGTGGGTTAATTGAAACGCGCGGCGATGGCAGCAGTAGCAGCAGCAGCAGCATGAGGGAGAAGAGTGAGAGAAGAGAGGAGAGCAGCGGGTGTGCAGGCAGAGAGAAGCACGAGCGGGAGAGCAGCAGCCGCGCCCAGCGCGAGAGCGAGAGAGCGGAAGGGTGTGGCTATAAGCTGGCCCCTGGGACAGAGAGCGCGAGAGTGAGAGAGAGAGAGAGAGTGAGAGGAGTCTGTAATTTCGGGGAGGGGGGTGTTTAAAGCGGAGCGCGAGAGTTGGGAGTTTTGGAAAAACGGCGAGGGGGGAAGAAGGGGGAGGAGGAGGAGGAGGGCGGAGAGGAGATGGGACGGTGAGGATGGTCTTGCGAGGGAGGGAGAGAGAGAGAGAACGCGTGGTGGTTTGCACGCGACGCGTGAACTGTGATTCGGGAGGAAGAGAGCGGAGAGGAGTGGAGAGGATTTTATTGTTTGATGGAGGCGGGAGGGGAGGTAATTGTTGATGAGCGGCAGCGGCGTGGTAGCAGCAGCAAAGAGAAAGAGGAAGTATGCTGAATTTTCCGGGACTCGGGGGAGAGATAATTGTTTCGAGCGTGTATATATATATGTATAGATACGCGTGTGTTTTGAAAATATAATTCGTTGAAATTCGACGTGAGATGTATGTGTATGTATTCTTGTATGGATTATATATAGTGGATTGTTAAATTAGATAATTGAAATCGCATGGCCGTAGGTTGTAATTGGAGTTGTTATCATTGTATACGCGCGATATGTAATACGCGATCTACTTGAGGGGCTTTTGATACATATGTTTGTGAATTGTTTTACAGCAATTTTTCGATTCGATGATTTCGATGATTATCGATATTTTTAAGCTCCCTGAATAAAAAATTTGTAGAAAATGGTTTTGTGTACGTGTGTAATAAAGTTCTCTACGTCTTACATGGAAGAAACAGATATCAGGTTAAAATTTTACAGGTATGTGAAGTACATTCCGAAGTTGTGCAAGTTCAATTTTATAAAAATATAAAGATAAGTATCAAAAATCGAAACGATTTTTTTCTTCACGGAGTTTGGAAATGTGTTACAAATAAGGACATTTTCAAAAAGTTCTTGAAATTTTCTATTCATGCATCGATTTTCGGGTCAATCCGATGCTGTTAAATTTGTTTTAAAAAAAATAAAAAAGAATATCGAAAACCCAAAAATAATTTTATATATATATATATACATTCTCTAGTAACAAGAATACCTTACATTCTTTTTTTCACGGTATAGATCGAATAATCGAAATTATAATTATGCCAGAAATATTTTTTCAGGAAAAACAACATTATAAATAAATCAAAAGCAATTTTTCAAACGTAATTTTATTCTTCTCTTGAAGAAAGTATATTCTGGTAAAGAAGTTGTTTTTTTCATATAACGTGTATGCATAATAATCATAAACAAGCTGAAATGATGATAATAACGGTATAACCCTGTAAATTAGAAATCGAACGAGCCCCATCGGTCGTTCGCTACCGCAGCGAACCGCTTGAATTTTAAATAATCTCATCAAGTTTTATACTTCGACAGCGGGCGGGTGGAGGAGGAGGCAAAGGCTGCTGTTGCTGCTGCGTCTGACCGGACCCGCAGCCTTACTACTCACTTAGTTTGCACGAGTTGAGAAATAAGAATATCGATTCTTTCTCCTTCCTTTCCTCCTCCTCCTTCTCCCCAGTCCATCCCCCCGTTCACAGCGTTCGTGTATTTTAGTAATTTCGTTTACACGACGATACACCGCGCGAGAAATATTTTATCGGTTAGACGCGTCGAGTTCCTCTCTCTCTCTCTCTCTCTCTCTCTCTCTCTCTCTCTCTCTCTCTCTCTCTCTCTTCCTCCCTTCCTTACCATGTGCGGGCGACCGTAGGAAACTCGTAAACATTATTACGTGTTGATGTATAACGTGAAAAATAGTCGGAAAATATTTTCGAATCCGTATACGACAGCCGACCGTTCCACTACTACGAAGTGGATATATACGTATATGCGTGTATATGTATATATACACGAAGGTACACAATTTTACAACATGTTTTAGATATACTTTACCAGACACACACGAGAACCAAGTGAACGTTAAAAACGCTGTATACAAGCTGTTCAAATAAAAATCTAAAACACGTAGATATAGTTCTCAAAACAACAACACGTGCACCCACGCTTGTGCACGTGCGTACATATAATCGAAACGTCAAAATGTATAGGGAAATCCAACCGACTACTACTATTATAACGAAAAACATCTTTTTATCGAATAAAAGAAAGAAAAAAAAAAGATGAAGAAACATCGAACCTATATAACCCCACAGGCGCGCGCGCGCGCGTGCATGCAATCGACCCAACGCGTAAAAATAAATAGCATTGCACGCTTGCGCTTCACTGAAACTTTTTCTTCTTCTTCACGATCCCCCCTCTCTCTCTCTCTCTCTCTCTCTCTCTGCACGTGTTCAACGAAATTCATCTTTCCAACACTATACACGCGTTATATACCTATATACACATACACATACAGCCGCCTGTCACCTTCGCACACCGCTCGCTCGCCCCATAAATACGTCCTCTCCTATATATATATATACACTATATATACAACAGCATCAGCTCACCCGCGCAGGGTGAACAACGGTGGCCAGCGAGCGGGAAAATCGGGGAAAGTCGGTAATACCCCCCACCTCCTCCTCCTCCACCTATATATATATATACACGTATACGAGAGCATCGAGGCGTTTGTTATGCACGCAAGCGAGAACAAATATGCGTATATGTATATATATGTGTATCGGAGAGATGATGGAGATTACGCGAGAGAGAGAGAGAGAAGCGTGCGGCGGTTTTTCCGGAGAAATTTGAATGGGGAATTATGCAGGGAAGGAGAGAGAGAGGAAGAGTTTATCGCGAGGGATATGCAAATGGGATTTAACAAAATTTTGGAAAATTTTTGCCCGATTTTTTTTAAAGAATATAGGGCATGCGGTTTCTTTTTTTTTCATGCGGACTGATGAGAGGAAAAGATGATTTTGGCGAGGGATATATTATTTGTTCGGGATGTTAAGTTTTTGCACACGTTTTGATGCTATCTAACAAAATGTGTTATCCTATGGATATATAGGGTTTGAGAAAACGCAACCCAAGCTCTCGCATTATAACAACATACTCTCATAATATATATATTATATATATAACGTCGTTTATTAATCCTCACAAATTATTACCACTCTCTGCGTCTTCATCTACCGTAATATACCACAGCATATAACCTCTAGAAACAAAATAACATCACGAGCTCGCGCTCGTTCGCCACGCAAAAAAAAACCCTCATCCCTTTCATCATTAAAAAGCAATCCTAATTATTTTTCCCTCTCTCCCTCTCTCTCTCTCTCTGTTTTACTCTCTTACTCTCTTCTCCCTTCATCGCTGCGCAACGGAAATAAAGCTGCCTCGTAAACGCGAAAACAGCTTGCGCTCTCGCAGCTGGCTGATTAAGGGTTGTGTCCGCCCCGAAACTACGTTAGCTACGTTGCTCGCGTCTCTATACAACTCTCTTATATACATGCGCACGAGAAAGAGAGAGAGAGAGAGAGAGAGAGAGAACGTTTTATATTAAACACAATTCTCCAGGTAGGATAAATTCAAAGGAAACCTGACGAATTCTACGAACGCGACCGTAGCGATAAAGAATATTCACGTAGCATCCTATATATATATACACGCACGAGTAGTATACACGCCTTGAAAAAAGGATCTAGCTATATCTACGAGAACGCGCATAACTTTTTCTCGAAATAAACAACGTGTATATATATACATACATATTCAGGCGCTCTCGTGTATATAGAAAACCAAGCGAGCGCTAACAAAGAGACTAGGATACAAAGTTTTTCCACCCCTTCCCCCCTTACATTTTCGTTCACGCGCACGAGAGCGAGCGTATATAAGCGACAAAAAGAAGTCCAGCAAACAAATTGGGCCATTAATAAAATTTTTCGACGCTACGGTCTCGCGTGTCACTCTCTGTCTCTCTCTCTCTCTCTCTCACTATATCGGCTCGTGACGAGAGAAACGAATGGCTGCACGCGCGGCAATGGTGGTAGTAGTGGTATAGTAGTAGTACGCCGAATAGATAGATAGATAGATAGATCGACGTATTTATGTGGGCTATAAAGTTGCGTAATATATTTTATTTTCATTCCGAGCACGGGGATATATGCCACAAATACTTACACACACGTGAACGTGAATTTGGTGGTAGAGAGGTAGGCGATGGATTCCGCAGTCAAATGCATATATATAACAAGCATGAGAGCGTGCGATTGATTTGAGGCGCGCCCCAAAAATATCATCATCGTTCATTTGTCCGGAGGAATAATAATAAAATATATCATCCTCCACATTGCTATACTTCTCTTTCTCTCTTTCTCTCTGTCTCTCTCCCTTTCTATTCTCTCTTTCTCTGTGTTTCGATTTATCGACGCTGGCGTTTGCCTCGTGCGAAAAAAGCTCCGGCGCGTTTCCTCGTTTTTAAGATTTTAATCTGGGACAAATCGCGGCGGTAGCAGCAGCAGCAGCAACGGCAGTATATATATTTTTACGCGACGGTTGTTAACCGGAGCAAAGCGCGAATCCGTGTTACCACTACCGTCGCCGCCGCAGCAGCAGCAGCAGCGTATATATAGAAGAGAAAGAGGATCCCAGCGTATTTCGAAAATTTATGTCGCGAAATCGAACGGCGCGCGTATTCACCTCGATAAACTTTGCCGTACGCTCTTGCGCTTTGCGTTATATATATATATATATATATACCTATATATGTAAGTGACTCGCAAATTGCAAAAACAACGATGATAGTAGTAGTAGTGGTATAGTCGTCGTTTCGATACGTCGATGATAAATCTAATGAAAACTTTTTTAACGCCCAACCGGGAGTATAGTTAGTTGTGTATATATGTATATATATGTATATGTATACAACAGACCGCATGAAAAACACGGAGCTTTAAAAATGTACTACTCGCCGTGTATAGCCACTGCCACCAGAGAGGATCCCCAAGGGAGAAGTTGAGGAAAAACCCGCGGTTGAACGCATTAAGTGGAATTATCCCGGTATAGTGAGACCGATGTATATATATATACAAACGTATACGCGCAAACGCTCGCGTATATATGTATATATACTCACGCACCTAGACAACGCTATAGCTAGCGTAATTTAATCAAATTTAACCGCGCTGCTTTGCCAAGTTTTAGCGGTAGGGGACACACATATACACATATAGTACTTAATATACGTCGTATATATGTGGACTCGGTAATTTTTTTGTATAATTCATATTCGCGTATGTATACTTGTTGTTGTCGGCGCGAATGGCTAATGCGGGTAAATAGTGATAAATTTTTCGGCGTGATTAGAATACTAATTACGAGTGTATATACACCACAGTACCCGTACTATGCCTCTTTCCATATTATGCAGTAGTTTACGTTTTATTGCACGAAGAATATGTTTGATAAACAATAATAAAGTAACGTACACGCGCGCGTGCGCGAAAGATTTACGCGATTAGCTTGAAAAAATAAAATATACCTACGACGTGGATGTTGCGGTGGTGCAGCAGCAAATCTGCATAAGATCGCGCATAGACAACGCATAGATATATATGTTATACGTATATATGTATATACATACGACGTATAGTAGCGCTTTCGTGTATACGCAGTGAAATTTTATACAGTCTAAGAGTTGAGGCCGCACTCTTGTACGTGATCGGGAATGTATAATCGTTAGAAACTTCAGAGGATGAGTGGTGAGAGAAGGGATGGGAGGAGAAGAAAATTTTAGAAAGTCATTAGCATTACACCGGATCGCTTTGACCTGAATACAGCGAGCGCTCGCACGCCTTTTATGGGTAAACAAAGTAAAGTTTAGCTATTAGTTCTAGGCGGTAGTGAAGTTCTCCATGCTGGAACGTCTTCGTTTTCGAAAATAATCAAGTCATAGTAGTCGCGGTTGACGCAAGGGTAATGAGAAATTTTTAGAAAACGTTCCGGAAAATTTCCAAATTGTTTGCACTGTAATAGATTATACTCAAATATATATAAGAAAAAAAAAAAAGGGAGAAATGTGAAGTCTACGTTATAGGAGAACGCCGATAATCAATAACCGAATCTATAAAAGAAGGGAAAAAAAACAAGTCCCGTATAAAACAGCGCAAATTGCGCGAGGAAAAAAGGGATTTGGTTGCAAATTAAAAGGGCGATCGTGTTACTATATACCTCGGCGAGCTTCGTTGTCCTAACGGGATTCTCTTTCTCTCCACTTAGGTACCACGATTTTATATACATTGTTCGCTCGAAAAGTCAGCGGACACTTGGGCAAATCCACTTTGCTCGACTTTACAGCGTACGGCCTCCTATATATACATACAAACCCTCGCAACAACGACATCGTTGAGAAATTACCAAGAAACAACTAGAGCGAGGCATTTAATCAGTGGCTTTAGCGATCGAACGTCGACCGCCCGGATATATATACGTATATATACAACGCGAAGAAGAGTGATAGATAGATGTATAGTTCTTTATTTTTTAGTGTAACCAAAATATACAGTCTATGATTAACGTTGAACAAAAATATAAGGTTAATGGTTAACGTGAATATACGTTAATATGATGAATATAAATTAATGATTTGTAAATATCATAGTCCACATATCACAATTTTATTTGCAAATTGAGTCTTTTCATACTTCGGTAGGTACTTTGCCGTGGTTTTCATGGCGTACATAACATGAGCTATCTTTTTTCTCAGTCATACTTTGCTACGTATCGTTACACTTTAAAAAAGCTCTGCCAATATGTTGGTAGTTAGCTTCCTCGAACTAGTTTATTTATTTCTTTTTTAATTTTGTATGGCAGTAATTAATTGTATCACATTAAATTTCCTCTATGAGTGATTCAAATTTTCTCGATAGTAGTTAAAATTATCAGAGTCAATAAATTAAGGTGGCTTAAGTGCGTTGGAATTATGTGACTATAGACTGTCTAAAATCTTTATTTTATATGTATATAGATTGATTAATAAAAGTTCAATCACAGTGAAAAAGGAACATAAACCACTTTTAATTGACAAGAAATATTTTAATGGAGTAAAATCATAGATTCTCTTACGGATGGATATCCGTACGAATATATAGAATAACAAGAAAAAGGAGTACAATTAGAATATGACGATAGTTATCAGAAAGCCAAGTGGTGGTGGTTAGTTCGTAGTATATCTGACTATCGTAAGACGGCGATCCTGATTCAAGCCCGCGAGGTCCGTCACTTTTTATTATTAAAAGTTGTGATGGCTCACTCGTAACACATCTTTGGTAAGAACTACGTGATAACTTGAGAAATAAAAGTGAGAAGTTATAACTTTTCGTATAGAGATCACTTTAGAATTAAAAATGGCTGTAAAACCACCAAACTTTAAATAAAATTCAATCGAAAGAACAAAAACTACTGTTTATCACGGTAACAGGATCTTCAGGATTTCTTTATTATAAGTACTAAACGATATTTATGTGAAATAATATTTTGACATTTTAAAGTTGTAATAATATAAGAGATAAGAATGTATCATGCTTCGTGGGCCCCTCGCTAATTCTCACAAAAAATGCTATTCAAAAATATAAAAAAAAACTTACTTAAATATCTTTGATCGGAACCATGAAATTTTTGTTAACACCGTACTCAGTTAAAAAATATAAGAACGATGCTAGTATCGAAAATTAAAAAATGATTAGATAATTTTTACTCTTAATTAAACGACAACGAAAACGCTCATTTTCTAAAATATTCTTTCTTGAAAAAGAATGAAGTTAATCTCTCAAGTGTAATAAGTGATTAAAATTTTGAGCCAATAAATCAAATATTTTTTGAGAAATTAATTAAAGAAGTATAAAGTACATTTTCTTTAATAAGAAATGATAGATTACAGTTAATTTAAAAATTAAAAGGAGAAAATATAGGTAATTTGAGGATATTTTATAAAAAAATTTATAATATTTAATAATATATAACTTTGGGGTGTAACTTATAAAAAAAGTAAAAAAAAATGAAAAATTCTAAATCATCTTTTGGTTATAAAACAAATAAAAATCTATAGAAACCCAAATCCATCAAACACATCTACGAGCGCGCTCGCGCTTTGAACATTCTTTATGCTAATTATTTTCACCATTCCAAAGCTCCCTGTATGAGGAAGCAACATTTATATGAATAAATCAACCGTTGTAAAATAAAAAATAAAAAAAAAATAAAGGAGGATGCCTATGAGTATAAGGTAAATGCTGCCACACAAAGGGAACGTACGAAATCATGTCCAAAAACGTGCAAATGCTATTTTCTTAGCATAATTAGGGATCATGGCGTAAAATGCGATTTCTAATTTCCGTTTTGAAGTTACTTTTCCATCAGTTGGAAAAGCGGCTCTGAATCAGTCTTTCCATCTATTAGCGTGTTTGTTAGTTCTCTTTAACCCTATGTATTATTTGATTAGAGAAAAACGTGCAAAAATATCGAAATCGCAGTGAGACTGTAAGAGGGGAATGTACCCCCCGAGTGTCCCACCTCTGAAACCGGCGATTCCGAAAGTGCTCTGTACTGTAAATGCATGAATTTAATCAATATCTGTTTAATAAATACGTAAGCTGCTGATTAATTGTTTAAAAAACATGCAAATGCCATTTTTTTAGTATATAATTAGGAATCGTAGCGAAAAACGCCATTTTCGATTTCCGATATAAAGTTACTTCCTCGTCAATCGGAAGAGCTGCTCTAAGCCAGTCTTTGCATCCATTAGCGCATTTTTTGTCCTCATCAACCCTATGAATTTTGGATCTGTCTGAAGGGTTATTCTGAAAATAAAATTATTAATATTGGTTGTTTTTCTCATTATCTTTCTTTTGATCATTAGTTCATCTATTTAAAAACGCTTAAAGCCTCGTATTTTTGGAATATATAGTAAAAGTGTGCTGAAAATTCATGGAAAAATCCATTCCATCTTTAGCTCGATCTTTAGTCACTTTCCCGCGTGCTATGGGGGTGAATTTTTTTTTTTTTTTAAATTAAATATTTTTTGCGCTCTAAACGATGTAAATGATTGTATACATTCCTTTCGAGGGGCAGGTTTATCTTATACTCATGAGCATCCTTCCTAAAATCAAATAAAGTTAAAATTAATTATTACATCTTTTTACTGTATAGATAAGGATGAGTAGAGCGACTAACAGTTCAGAGTGAACAGGTGGTTATAGACAGCAACTTCAAATCACAACTAAGAGGTGGTAGGTTATACATGATTTCTGTAAGATAGTTCCAGCATCAATGTGCACTTAGAACATCAAATAAACTTTTGATCCAGTACTCCAGACACACCACACAGTAGTATATTCAACGTTCCATGATACATGATGTGATGAACCATCAGTTATATACAGTGCTTTATTAACCTTCTTTGTAATACGTTTAATGTACGGTTAGGCAGAGAGGGGGGGGAGATTGCTTAGTTAAAAAGGCGTCTGTTTTCACCCCGGCTTTAAAAATAACGACCCCACGCAGCGAATAATTGCGCTAAAGAGTAGAGAAAAAGTAGGCGCGGGGCGCATTCTCCGGGCGCAACAAACTAAAAATTTCGCGCGGGGAACTCATTAACCATCGCGCATGTGTATATACATATATATACTACCCATAGCGTACGCACTGGGAACTAGAGCCTAAGAAGAGTGCTGCTCTCGCACGCGCGTGTGTGTATGTGTATACTATTACTCATGCACATATCGCGTAGGGAAAAATAATTCGTCTCGAAGAGAGAGAGAGAGAGAGAGAGAGAGAAAACGAACCTCGAGCAGTGCAAAGTTACCGCGAACCCTCCTTCTCTCCTTCTCTCTCTCTCTCTCTCTCTCTCTCTCTCTGATGGGAGAAAACCTCGCCGCGCGAGATAAACTTACTCTGGAGAACGGGAGGTAAGGGGAGAGAGAGAGAGAGAGACGTCGAAGCCGGAAAGAGGCCGAGCGCGCCGGCGAGGCCCGCGAGCTATCCTTTCCCTAACCGTATATACAGCTCACCTCACTCTCTATCCTCTTCCTTCTTCTCCTTCCCCTTGCCACTGCTCGCTCTCTCGTCGTCTTTCTGCCTCTCTTCCTCTCGGCGATGGAAGCAATCGCCCGCAGACTTTCGCGGATCGTGCGATCGATGCCTGCCTGCTGCAGCGACGACGACGACGACGACGGCGACGACGACGCTGCTACTGCCGCCGCGAGCTTTTACTTTTGCCGACGACGATGCGAGAAGTAGTAGTAGACGACGACGACGACGAGATATGGAATATTTTGCAGGGAGAGGAAGAAGAAGGTAGGTAGATAGGTGATCGTTCGGTTTCGTTGGATAATTGCAAGGGGATGAGGAGTTTTTGAGGGAAAATTGAGAGAAAGAGTGTGGAAGGTGGTTTGGTAATAACTTCTTTTGGTTCGGAGCAAAGTCCTCGTTAGTGGGGATTATATAAGGAAAAATTATTGAAGCGCATCATTTTGGAGTACACTATACGAGTCGCATGGGAGTATTCGGAATAATTTTTGTTTGCCCAGTATAGCAGCAGCCTTTTATATCCGATTTATGAGGAAAGCAACATTTTTGAAAATAGAATCGTATTTTATTTTTAAAGTTGAATGGATATATAGATATATATATTTAAATTTAGCTTTCGAATTCAACTACTGCACCGAAAGCATACCACCTTTTCACGGTATAAACACATTCAGACCATCATATAATCAAGGATCAAATATAATCACTTCGAAACGTATTTTGCCAAATTGCACATGCAAATAACTATCTCCCTTTTCTCTTTAGAAGAAAAAATCTTAATTTTCGAATGTGAGTACGCTTACATACGCACGCATAGGTATACGTATATATACATATACATACATGTACGTAACGGCCGATAAATTGACTTCGTTACTGAAAGGCAAACGGAAAATGCGCGCGTCACGCGCTTTTCGAGCCGAAAATATATACGGGCCGCGCCCCAACGCCGAGGCGCGCAGTATATAGTAGCGAACGCGTTCTCTCTCTCTCTCTCTCTCTCTCTCTCTCTCTCTCTCTCGAACAGGGGATACGGAGGGCGGGAAATTGATTTATTTTTTACAATTTCGCGAAATGGAAGTATGTGTATGTATATGTATATATACATATATATCGCTAAATTGCGTTTCATTCCTAAATTGTATTTGCGCGCGCGCACGCTCTCGTTCGTTGAATCGGCCCCTTCTGACCCACATTATGAAAATTACTGACGTAGGTATGTTACACGATGTGTATATATATATATATATATATATTGAGAGAGAGAGAGAGAGAGAGAGTAACGACGATGGTGCACGTACATGATGATCGATTATTTAATTTTTTACGCGCGTAAAAATTTTACGTACACGCGCAAGAGCTGTTCTCTCTGTCTCTCTTGCTCCCATCACAACGAGCGCATCATAATCGATCCATCATTGCTCGCGCTCGTCCATCTGGTATATATATATATGCTCATGGATATAAACGTGTATATTTTTATATGTGCTCACTGCCGAAGCTTGCGATATGCATTGGCGATAAAGTGAACGGACGCGGGCGCGTTAATGTACCGAAAAAGCGACGAGGACGATAATCAAATTTGTCCTGAATAAAATTAGCATTTTTATCTATATGTGTTTGACTATTAAAGTACAGTTACCGCGGTGAATGCCGCCACGGCGTGGTGAGCGCGCCTGCTGGCGTTAAAGATAAATGGCAATATAAAAGCATGATAAGCATCTGCCGTACTCATTTATATATGTGTATATATATATATATATATATATATATATACACACACACACACACACGCGTGCGCGCAAGGGAGAGAGAGATAAATGCAGAGAGAGAATAAAAATAACGCAGTCACGAGTAGGGATTTTGTTTTACGCAGCTGTATATATTTAAAAACCCCTTTACTCTATTTTTTTTTAACAATTTACACTTTAATAAGTAATCATTGCAAAGAGAGAGAGAGAGAGAGAGCAGAAGAGAAAGAGACGAGAGGTTATTGTACAAAAATATAACACCCTGCTGCTGCTGCTACTGCTGTTGGAAAATTTAATAAAAATGTTTACCAGCGCTGTATAAGTAAACGAAATATATTCACTAAAAATTACAGTTTCTACTTAAAACTTTCTTTCGCGGTGTTAAAAGATTTTACATCGCATTAAATGCCCAGCTAAAGAAAAAACGAGATTAAAAAAGTTTACACTAGTTAGTTTGATAACTTTAAAAGTACGTGTTGTTGAATCAAATCCGCGCGTAGCAGATTTATACCACCACGGGAGGGAGAGAAATAATAGTATATATATAAAAGTTCCCCGCATATTGCCTCAACCAACAGATTCACGCCGAAAAATCATATTTATATTTAATTTTACAAAAATCCAGCTATATACGAAAAAGAAAATTAATATACATTCTATATATGTGTGTATGAAAGAGATTTTTAATTAATTTTTTTTTTTCCTCATCCCTGCGTATATATATATATAATTTCACAGCGCACGCACGTAAACTCAAACTTATTGCTCGAAAAGAAACGCCCTTCGCTCATATACATACAAATTATATTGCGCACGTGAACGTTCAGTATTTTTGACAGCTCGATCAAAAAATCAAAGTACACCTGAAATCGTAACCACGCAGCGTGTGCGGCGACATAAATCATAATGACTAAGCGAATAAATTACCCTCGCGCATACATATACACACAGAGAAAGAGAGAGAGAAAGACGCGGGGCGTATATTATATTCCAGCGGTAAAATACAGCACTTTCGGCGTACTTTATTCACACCCCCTCCGAGCAAACCGAAAAAAAAACACATTGCATTTCATTAAAATTTCCTTTTTCCTCGTCTCCCTCTCCACGCGCGTGTACTCGGAATGCATGACAACGAGTATAGTATACCGCAACACGCGTCGCCGCAATAATTTTGAACGTATAATACATATATACACGTAAAAGAAGGCGGTGCTTCACTCTCTCGCGCTCTCATTCATAAAAACAAAAATAGTTCCATGTTTACTTCCCTCTTTACGGCCTACTTTAGCGGCGCTCTGGTTCCCTCCTCCACTCATCAAAACTATACACGCAGCGTCTATACGCGTTTTATTACAACTCTCCTCTTTCTCTCTCTCTCTCTCTCTCTCTCTCTCTCTCTCTCTCTCTCTCTCTCTCTCTGTCTCTCTCTCGCTGACTCCCGTGGGTGCTTTAATATCAAACAGCGGCAAAAACAATCTTTCGAAGAAGTAGCCACCACCACCACCACCACCACCGTTGTGCGCAAAAAAAAAGCCATCGGCCGCCGGCAGCAGCAGCAGCAGCAGCAACAGAGCGAAAAAAGCGCCCCCCGAAGAACCATAAAAGTGCCGTAACAGCACTCGTCCATCATTTTCCCATAAGCGGCCGACCAGCCGGCTAGCCAACCACCACTATACCACCACTATACCAGACCGAGTATAAAATATCCAACCCGCGTGCAAGGGTGCACGGCTTGCGGCTGTCATATTAAAGTGTGTTCTATATATATATATATACCCGCGTATGAAAAAAGCTCCGTCGTTCAATGCCCGTTAACGGGACGCAATTAATAAGAAAAAAAATTATATATAATGCGAAAAAGAAGGGAACGTGACCCGGTCGAGACGAAACAAACGTCGCACACGTTCGCGCGCAAAAAGGCACGAGGAGAGAGAGAGAGCGAGAGAGAGAGAAAGAAAAACATACAGGAGCACACGCGGGGTGAGTTTTATTTTTAAAATACGCGCGCGCGACGAAATGACGTAGGCGAGCCGCCACAACCACCGCCAAGCTTTTTCGCCCTCGCGTGCGGTTTTGCAGATTTTCGTTTTGTTGCATGTATCTACATATATATGTCGTCGTATGTATATGTATATATGTGTACAATAAGCGAATACGCGCGCGTGACGTCAGCGTGTCACGCGCGGGAGCGTACATTTTATATACATATATGTGTATATACATGTATATATGCGCACGGCTGCAGCTACTGTACGCGTACACGCGAAAAAAAAGTAAGAGGGAGAGAGAGAAAGAGAGAGAGAGTGGCGGGGGAGGGAAAAGAGGCGTTTAGGGGCCGTTGTAATTATCAAGCCACTTGAATTTTCAAAACACGCGCTCGTTAGTGACTTTTTAAACCAATGAAGTGGGCGTTTAGCGCGCAGCTGCACCTAGACGCGCGCGCGTGTACGTATGTATATATTATGCACACCACACGCGTGTGTGTGGGTGAGTGCACACGTATGTGCGTATATGCAAGTGCACGAGTGCGCGCGACGCTGCGAGCTACACATTATTTAATTTCGTTTGCCACGCGGACTTGCATTCTCGTTACTGTGCATTTCCTCGGCGACTCCCTCTTTTATTTCTCTGTCCCCGTCTTTCTCTCGCTGGCCCTCTTTTTCTTACGATTCGTAGGATGACACACACACACACACACACGTGCAATCAGAGAGTAATTTGCCATTTTTTTTTTACCTCTGGTTTTTCTCTGGATATATAGAATTTTATTCCTTATAACAATAAATATATAACTTTTGACATCGCTAAATATACGATATTCTTAAATACCTTATATATAAAATTCATAGCATGAAAAATCGATATGTAGAAACATATCGATGATAAATGATTTATACAATTTTTAGTGTCGAGTAAATTGATTAAAAAGTAGGTCAATTGATTATACCCTATAAGTACTTGATAAATCAATAAATAGATAAATGTGATGTTTTTGTACAATTTTAGTATCGTGGATTGGGCGGTTGCTTTGTTCCCGTTTCGGTACATTTTCTTTTGAATTCTTCTTTTCTTTTGAATTCCTCCTGCATTTCTCTTTGTTTTCGTTTCCTTTCTAATCTCATTTCTTCTTCCGTCATTGCTGTAAAAGCAAATCTCGATTAACGCATTTGTTTAGTTTGCAATAATCTAAGTTATTAATTTTATTAGTTTTTACCTGTGGATACAACAAGTTTTGAGCTATCTGGTTTGTTTTCTTTTTTTACACTACTGGCAGCATTTGATTTATCATCAAGATTTGAAACACCTACAAAAGTACGAAAATGTATAAATATATCATTTTATACATACTCATAAAATAACGAGAATGTGAATGAATTTTATTTTACCTATAGGCAAACTTGCTTTAGGAGCATCAACTTTGACTTCTTTTTTTGTGTTATTATTAATAGTATTAGATCTTTTATCTTTGTCTGTTAAAACAGTGACTACTAAAATATATTTTCCAATATAAATATTTGCATTTAGTCATGTATTTATTAATTAATAACAATTTATTTATTACCTGAAGATGCAGTTAGTTTGGATACATCTGTTTTTGATACATTTGTTGACGACTTAAGAATATCTACCTTTGTAACAGATGCTATTGGTTTTGCTGTATCAAACTTTACATCTTTATTTTGCTTGTTTACTGCATTTGTCTGTTGATCTTTGTCAAATAACAGATCAAGATCAACAATATTCATCAATGCATCAGTTTGAGACATAGGTATGGACTCTGTAAACGGTTCTGAATCTAATACATAAATTAAATAAATCATAAATTATCAGAGTTACATAGCATAATTTGCAAAATAATTTTATTAAATTTAGTTACTTGTTGTACTTGGTATAGTGGGAATACTTTCTTTAGGAGCTTGTGGAATTTTATTTACTACTGGTTCTATATTGCTTACTATTGGTACAGGGCTAGTAGGGCGACTCGATGACCTATTAATTTTATTTATTATTTCATTTCCAAAGCACATTAAAGCTTTCTTCAAAGCACCATGAAAAGAACCCTATAATAAATTTATATTTAAGATTTTATCTAATTTTTTTTGTTTCAACAGACAATATCATCAGTGACGTGAAAATGTATACTTACTAATCTAGCCCTTTGAATAGCTGATCCTTTCGAGGATCCTTCAGAACAATTATAACTCATTTCTTCATGAAAAATTCCATCGTTTAATTGCACTCTGACAATAGAAACACATCCTGCTTGATATTTACCAGTGACATAGTCTATAAAATCTAAAAAATTATAAAATTTAAATAACAGTGCAAAATATTAGTTATATTATACATATAATTCTTACCAAGCGTTTGATTAGTAATTGCATGACTCCAATTACTCTCACCAAATACTTGATTAGCAACTGCCATCAATTGAGAAGTTGTGACTGCATAATCATTGAGATTAGTATTTGATGATTTTGTTGTATCAGCTTTAGAAGTAGGCTAAAAAGAAAATGTTATTAAAATTACAAAAAATTTAGTTCAAACAAAAATTATATATTTAAAAATGTACAAAGAAAAATAGAATTAGAAATGATTTTTGTTATTAAATAATTTATAAAAAATATTCAATGAATTGGCTTTGCCTAAAAATAATTTTTACTAATACTTACAAACTTTATACAACTCATTATAACAAATTTTTATTTGTTTACGTGTAAATAAATAAAGAAACATAACCCCAAACGAAACGTCCCTGTGGCGCTATTTTGTCAATGCTGCCAAGATTTTTACTAGACGCCATGAAAGTTACTAATAGATTAAATCATAGTGACCAACATACATAAAATATAAAAATATACAAACAGACGGTAACCCACGTGTGGATAACGTTTATCCGTGCGGCTTGTCAAACATTGTAATTTAACAATGAAATAATAATTAGTTTACAATATCTTGTAAAACGTAAACGATATAAATACTTTATACATTTGTAAAAGTATTAATTAAACACAAAAATGCCTGTAATAGAACGAGTTGTGTAAGTATAAACGTACTAATTTGATTCTAACCTCATCATAAGCTAAAAAAGTACATAGTTTTGACTTATATTTTGTTATTTTTCAGTAAACCTAAAACACACAAAGGTAAAAAGGCTATTCTTAAAAGAGAGCCTAAAATAATTGAAGATACAAAACAGACATTTTTCCTAAAGGGTCTTAAAACAACACCAATTTTACAAAGTTGCATGAAAGATTTGGTAAGAAACAAATATTTTCTTTTAAACATTGATTCACCACAATTTTTAAAAAACGTTATTAATAATCAACTATAAATTTTGCAGTATGATTTGAAAAAGCCAGATGGAAAAGTACTACACAAAAGAAATGAAATACTTCCCTTTGAAGATGCAACACCTCTAGAAAGTTTTGGCAGAAAACTTAATGCTGCTTTATTTATGCTTATTTCAAACAATAAAAAACGCCCCAACAATCTTGTGATGGGTCGTTTATTTGAACATACTATAATGGATATAGTAGAATTCGGAGTTGAAAATTATATGGCTTTAAAGAATTTCAAAATTGAAAAAATTCCCAGTGGATTGAAGCCTATACTAATTTTCCAAGGAGAATTATTTGAGAACAATCACGAATATGGAAGAATTCGTAATCTATTAGTTGACATGTTCCAAAGAGAAAAAGTTAGTCAAATAAGACTGCAGGGATTGGAGCATGTTTTGAGTTTTACCGCTCACGATAACTGCATACTTTTCAGGAGTTATAAGTATGTGTATATAATATTATAATTAAACTAATTATATACTTATTTTGATCTGTATTAAAAATAACATCTTTTTCAGAGTTGTATTAAAGAAATCAGGAACTAGAATACCAAGAATAGAGTTGGTAGAAATTGGACCACGTATGGATTTAAGGGTTAGAAGAACAAAACTTGCTACTGATGATCTCTTCAAACAAGCATGCAAACAACCTAAAGAATTGAAGGTATATTTTATACTATAATAAAATTATTTAAGAATTTTAAAATAAAGTATATTAATGATTATTTTTTGATTTCCTTGAAGGCAAAGAAGAAGAAGAATATTACTGATGATACTTTAGGCAAGACTCTTGGTAGAATACACATGGGTGCACAAAAAATAAATAGTATTCAAACAAGAAAGATGAAAGGTTTGAAAAAAACCTTGACAGAAAGGAAACTAGAACGAAAAAGGAAAAGCTTGGGTGCAGGAGATGATAGCAGTAAAAAAGTAAAAGTTTCAGAAGTAACTGAAAGTTAAAGTTGATTCATGTTATGTATAATAGGTAATAAATTTTATTTACATATAAATATAATATAAAAAAAATCTTTATTTTTCTCTCAAAGTCCACGAAGATTTTCCTTGTTGATCCTAAAAAAGAATGTACTACTTAGTAAAATAATTTTGCTTTGCAAAATAGTTATTCTAATTTTTACCTTGACGTCAACTCCATAATTTGATAAACATTTTCTTACATTATCACAAGCTTTCAAGGATTCAATATCCTTCTCACTTCTATTTAAAGCTTTAATTCTCATTTCATTTCTGAATTCAACCAAAATATCAATTATTTTTGGTAACTCATTACTTTGTTTGGATGTAATTTGAGAAAATCCTAATTTTGATACAGTAGTCTGTAAATGATTGGAAATAGCAGCAATTGTACCAGAACTTCTTGCGACAGTTCCATTCTAAAAATAATTATTCAAAAACTTAAATATAAGATTAACAATTTTTATTATCAAATATTTATAATACCAACCCTTTTTTCTTTCAACATTTTATTACCATCAGCAATTAGTTTTAAAATAGCTTGAACAGCTTTTGGTGTATGAAAATCATCTGCAAGTGCAGACCTTATTGTACTTTTAGTTTCCTCTAGTTTCTGTAATAATAGAATTAATAAATATTTATTGATTCAATAAAAAATATACTGTGTATTTAAGCACATACTTTAAGTAACTCAGGCTCATTTATATCTCCACCATCATATGTTCCATTAACATAATTATTACAATCACTAATGAAAAATTCAATCTTTTTAAGATAAGTAATTGCAGTTGTTATTAATTCATTGGAATAGGTAACATCTAAAATTTTAATAAATTAAAATATTGAATTTAAATATTTTTTTAATTAATTAATTAAAATAGTTTTTAGATATATTACTATTTCTATAGTGACTGAGAAGACAAAACATCCTGAATTGATTAGGTGTGAGAGTTTTCATTAATTTGGGTATACTTATTGTATTCTGTAAACTCTTTGACATTTTTGTGTCTCCTTCTAGATGCAAATGACCTGTGTGCAACCAATAATTAATCCACTGGTCAGTATTATGGTAACAACAAGATTGAGCTTCTTCATTTTCATGATGAGGAAAAGCTAAATCTATCCCCCCACTGTGGATATCAATATTATTTCCTAGCAGTGTACTGATAAAAAAATTAACAAATTTTAATTTTTTAATCATCTGATATATATATATATTTTTTTTTTTTTTTTTTTCAATATGATTTGATAATTTGAAACTATATTTTACCTGGCAATTGCACTACATTCTATATGCCATCCTGGTCTACCTCGACCCCATGGACTATCCCAATATGGTTCATTTTCTTTTGATGCTTTCCATAATGCAAAATCTAACGAAGATTTTTTATCAGAATGGGATTCTTCTGCTTGTGGAAAGTTCAGCTTTCCATAATTCTTGTAATTAGAGGTATCAAAATATAAAGAACCTGAATTAGAAAGCCAATAAACAAATCAATCAATAAATTGTAAACTACTGATTATATTGGTATTACCATCTTTTCCTAGATAAGCTCCATTTTGTTCTTCAATTTTTTTAACAAAAGCAATGATTTCTGGTATGTATTTAGAAACTTTACAAGTTACAAATGGCCTCATAACATTTAAAGAGTCCATATCTGAGAAAAATTCATCTTGATAATGCTGTGTAAGACTCTTCCAGTCTTGTCCGCTCTCATTTGATCTCTTAATTATTTTGTCATCAATATCTGTCATACCCATTATTAAGACAACATTGATGTCAAAGTATTCTGACATTATTCGTCGAATTATATCAAACTTAATATATGTACTGCAACAAAGTAGAAAGTATTTATTTAAAGAATCAAAATATGTTACACAATTTATCACAGTATTAAATTATCTTTACCAAGCATGCCCAATGTGAGCAGAGTCGTAGACTGTTGGTCCACACATATACCATGTAGCAATATTACCATTTTTCAAAATCAGAGGTGTTTTACTCTTACTAACAGGATTATAAACAACAATATCACTCTGATTTCCCGTTGGTTTTATCCATTGGAACTTATTATACACCCTTGCTCCGGAATAGATGAACCTCCTGCACGTACTAAACATTTTCATCGACATGATCAACAATAACAGCGCTTATCACATAATAAACCGCATGATAATATTATTCCTCGACCCTCTCTCTTATCGCCTATTATAACCCCTAAACTTGCATCGAAGCCATGTTTCACGCATGCAAGCACGATAACCGGCGAAAAGGTAAACAGAGTATGATGGACTAGAAGCAGCAGCCGCAGCGCCCAGCTGTTTTCCGCGCATGAGAGTCTTTATCTCCCGTAGCTGGCGATTCGCTAAAACTGCATAATGGCGCACCAGACCAGCCAATCCCCGCTGTGTGTTTATCATGACGCAAGCTGCCTAACCTGCATCCTTTACCCAGCACTGCTATAACAAGGGTGTGCGTGTGCGCGACAAAGAGTGCGAGAGAGAGAGAGAGAGAGAGACGACTGGTCGCTGTTAGCGGTGTGCGCGCGCGTCGCAGTCTACTGCGAGCAAGTCCCACCGACCTGACGTTCAGTGCGTTAAAACTTTGCGTTTCCCGTTTCGTAGCTTTTCCGTTGTTGTGTTTTTTTCTCTCACGTTCTATCTTGTACCTGGTGGATTACTTCTTGCTCATTCTGCTGTAGTAATCATGGTCCTGTGCAACATAGAATGCGTGCAGAGAATATCGCAGTATCTCGATGTTTCGCCGGGGAAGCTCTACGTTTCCGAAAACAATGTGAGTATATACCATCACGGTTCGATGGTCGGCCTCCCCTTCTTTGGGCTGGGTGGCTCGTGAGAACTTTAAGGGGCGGCTGTGTAAATTCAACTTCAAGCCAGAAAACGGGTTACGTGGGAAGAATTCGGTAACCTAAAATGATTCGGGCTTTTTTTAAGGGGATGCAAAAAAGGTGAAATTTGTCTGGGTTGGAAATTTCGGGAATTGGCGAGAAAATTGGGCTGATGCCTTACCGTCGATTTCGTTTTTTCATAACGTTTTGTTTTTCGTCGAAATTTTTTAGTAAAGGATTCAATGGAACCCACATGGTCTGACATGTTCAACCATATTGATAAAGCTTGAAGTGAAGTAAATGCATGGAAAATATTTTAATGAGAAAAATTAGTTTTGTTTATAATAAAAAGAATATTAAACAATGAAAATTCTATAGGGTGTTAATAACTTTTTCTTTCAATTAGTTATAAAATTTTATTATGGAGAAATTTTTATAAACAAAAATTTACAAAAATTTTTTAGAAAAATAGACAGATTTTAATAAAATATTTTTTTTCTGTTATTGAGAAACAAGATTTTCATAATTTATTACAAATATTTTTAAAGTTCAGGGGCATTTTATTACAGGCAATAAAATTTACGGTATAGTCTAAGAATCAATAACCCAGACCTCTTTTAACATACTTTCTTTTATTGACAAATTATTGACAAATAAATTGTTCTGTTAGACATTGGCTGCAGATGATCTAATAAAGAATCAATGCACCGAAGGATTTAGTACAATTGTCCAAGCTCTTGTGAAGAATTCTAAATATCCAGCTATTCTGGGAGACGATGCAATTACACAAGCACTGACCAGACAATGGTTAGAGTATTCAGTACTTTGTGTCAACTATGCTGATAGTTCTATCAACGAAAAACGAGTTTTGAAGGTATTTCCTTAAAGCTAAAAAATTTGTACTCATTTTTAAATGAATAAAATAATAAGTAATATATTTTTATTGTAGGAACTCAATACTGTATTAAAAATGAGTACCTATGTTTCTGGAACCAAAAAGACTATTGCTGATGCAACCCTTTATTACGCTTTACATGGAATTATGGTAAGATTATAATTTGCCAATGTAAAAATTATTGGTTTAATAATACTTGTAATTTTTACAGCAAAGACTGACTCCCCAAGATAAAGCTGAATATGTCCATGTATCAAGATGGTTTGACAATATGCAACAAGATGACAAATTGAGACAAACAATGGATCTGATTAATTTTAATATGATGCATTTGTATTTGTAAAAATCTAAAGTATTTTTTTGTAATATTGAAATGGTTCGATTATGGAACATTATTTCTTACTAAATTTGTGATTTATGACTAGTAATAAATTTGTTAATTAAATCGTTAAGGCAAATCAATATTGTAGTTATTATTGATTATATTTCTTATTTATTCAATAAGTAAACAAATGATTATTATTTTTGAGTTGGAACAATTGGTATTTCCCTTTTATGATTAGATAATTTATTAATATGCTTTATTAATCTTAAAATTTATTATGTCTTATTCTTTTTTGATAAAATTTATCTTATTAGATACCAAAATCACCAATAGGTATTACAATAGCATTGTATTTGAACATTGGAAAATTTTGCCTATGGATGTAGAAGATTTTTAATAGGAATGTAATAAATTATTAAATTTTTTAAATTCATTCAACAACATCATATGTTTTTAATTTTTCAGAGTGTATAATTCATAAATATAGGAACCTAAAAAAAATAACTCGGAATATTTTCAATACTCTTTTATAATAAAATAAACGAAAATTAAAAAAAAATGAACATTCTCAAATATTTTCAGTCATAGAAAAAAAAAGCCAACACCCTTGATTTCAAAACCCTTATCACGTTTTCCAATCTGCTCCGAAACTCAACCATTCTCATTTTCCATTCTCGAAAATCCGCAGAGTCCTTGACATTTGCGCCCTTCTAATCCCAAAACCTTCTGAGCACCTTTCTACGAGATAAAAACAAAAAAAAAAGATCAGTAACTCCCCTCTAGCCATCGTCATCCTTGACACGACTCCAAAAACTTATCGACCCATCTCTATATACCCCGCCGGCTCTACACACTGCCCCTGCCGGCACTTATACACCTCCAGCGCAGCCTCTATATACCCACGAGATGTCGCGACGAGTACGCGCAACCCACGACTTATAGCCATACACATATATATATATACACACACACATTCGCTGGAAAGAGAGAAAAAAGCCCGAAAGATGTCTGCCATATACGGGGCTCTCGGTGGCTGTTGCCGCCGCCGTCGCCGCCGCTGTACATAGAGGGAGGAGGAGGAGGAGGAGGAGGAGAACGTATAGCACAGCAGCAGCGCTAGCCGCGTGTTTCGCTTCGCGTTGTAAAGCCAGTCCTTGGCCAGCTGCTGCTGTGCGCGCGGCGGAGAGACAGAGATAGTACGCGCGTGAGAGAGAACGAATACGATATATAGAAGTATATAGCCGTAATAGCACACGCGACTGCATGCAGAATGCAGCAGCAGCAGCAGCAGCCGCGCGTCGCGACAATGAACTACTACTATTACTACTATTTCCCGAAGACGACGACGTGTGGCAGTAGTACTTAATCGTCTAAGTATTATAAATACATAGACGTACGTGCTAAGTTTGTGTTCTTATACACAACGAGCGATAGACGTTAAGAAAAGAGCCCATACATGCCAGGGGATAAGGACGGATCATATCGGGAGGTGGCGGTGGTAGGCGCTACTTCAATAGGCAAGTAGCGGCCTATACAACAACGACACGACGCGTAGACGCGACTGAGCTCTTTACGCTCAACTCCCTTCTAAATCGTGATTACACGAGCTGCTGCTGCTGCGGCTCTTGTAAGAGATGGCCGACGATTCCAGCGTGCGCGTCGCAGTGCGGTGAGTACTAATACTATATATATATATCTATATATACACGCATATAGCTTATATTATACTCTCGCGCACTTATATACATACACGTATCTATACCTATCTTCTTCCATAGTACGCGTATCGCGCTATTTTCGATCGTGCCTGTAGCCGTCGTCGTCGTCGTCGTTGCGCTTTGTTTTTGCAGACGCATCGAGAGTAAGGGTTTATTATACATCTTGCTCCGAAACGGAGAGAGTCTATGCGCGCGCGGTCGATTGATTTCGGAGCAGAGCAGCCGTTTTGTGCGTACGCGCGCGCGCGACCGTTCGGAACTCCGTTTTGGGCATTGTGTGCGCGCGTTGTGTGTGTGTGTGTGTGTGTGTATGTGTGTGTGAGTTAGGGGGACTATATGTATACCTCTATACCTTGGAATGGAATAGAGTGGCGAGCGCCGTTTGTTTTTTCTCCTCCTCGAGTTGCGCGCGCTGTGATGAAGTTTCTGCCTGTTTTTAGGTGTCGCGCGTAAGAGAGCGAGATATAAGAGAGAGAGAGAAAAGTACAGTGATTGCGTCGTTAATTGAAAACGCGTATAGATTTGAGATCATGGTTTAAGTTTCTTTTTTTGCTTCTTTAAAGAGCTGAACGTAAACAAGTGATGACGATGATTACGAATGTACGTAAACAATATCATTATCATCATCACAGTTGTCGTGGGAGTGATTGTTGCAATGATTTTATGTTATGAGAAGTAAAAAGCTACCGTGTCGATATATTAACGCTATTAGATGCGTAATTAATAATTATACAATAGACACGCACGCGTATGCGGTATTGTACAATCGTTAATTTTCGTTCGGAACTATAATAATTAAATAATTTCTAGCGAAAGACAGCGAGTGAGTGCAGATATGTAGAGAAGTACAGACAGAGGCTTATCAGCTCTCAGGGATCGATGAGGCGAAGACTCGTAGCCGGCGTCATAGTATATTATAAAAAATGACAAAGAGTCGCCGGTGAGATACGATCGGTATTATGATTAATATGAAACATATATATATATATAGAACTGTGTTGAGTGTTAATTGTTACAAACGTGGAATAATGGTTTTCAATTACGTTTGTTTGCCCGCATATATACGCGGGGTTACAACACAAAGTGAGCCGCCGGCAACACTGCACCGATATACTTTCAAAAATCCATCGCGTAAATTCAATTATACTCGTATACCCGTTCTCCCCCACCTGTATATATACTATACTATACTATACTTCTACCTCTCTTGGTACATATATATATATATAAAAGTCTTCTAGAAAAGCCGACGAACCGCCGTTACCCAAACCCGTGTTCAACTCACACCAACCGTGACGCTTGCTCGCGGCTTCTACTAAGAAAAAGAAAAAAAAAAGCGGAGAGACCTTCCGCAGAGAGAACTGAGTTATATAGCCTGAGATCCAATCATCCTCGTGCGCTTCATCTCCGGTACAATAATAACACGCGAAAATCTGCGTAGCTCCCCCGTCATCGTTGTCGTCGTGTATAGTTGCATCCGACTCCTCTCCCACGAAAGCGGATGCTCGCGAACGTCGAAATCGCTTTCCTCCTCCATCTCCTTCTATATATATACACATTTTTCCCGCGTCGCTCAGGAGAGAGAGAGAGAGAGAGAGAGATTTTTTTTCGAGGTCGCACCGCATCGTCGTCGTCCTCCTCCCACGCTCAGGTAATCACCATCATCCTCGTTGTCGTCGTTATCCACAGCCTTTGCGCATTGTATATGTACGTATACGTACCTTATTTTTCTCTCTCTCTCTCTCTCATCCTCCTCAGGCTACACGAAGGTACACATTCACGTATATACTTTATATTACACATATATACATACCCGTAACTGTGCGTTCACGGAATGCGTATGTGCACGCGGCAGCGAGAGAGCGAGTTTCGCAATGACGTGAAAGTTATTGATTGCGCCGACAAGAGTGTATAGCGCGAGCTGCTGCCGCTCGTGTTTTTTTTTTCTTCTTCTCTTTTCTTTTTTTTTTTTTAACGTGCATGCGCGCGTATACCAGCGGTCCTTTAATTAGGAGAATCGCCGGCCCGTGAACCTCGGCCATAAGCAGAAGCTCGCGCTGCGTCCGTCGACGTAACGATAGCAGCGAGCGAGTGCATGGCAACGCGTTATATATGTGCATACATGTGCAATATCGACGGTTTGAGGGGGAGAGAGAGAGAGAGAGAGAGAACAATTTTTGCAAAGGGGGCTGACGGTGGTTTTATCGGTTGGTGAATAATGGATTTTTCGCTGAGGGGAACAGACAGAGAGAAAGAGAGAGACATTATACAGCGTTGGGAAATAATTAGCGGCGAATCGTTTTTCCAATCCGCGGGAGAGAGATTGTAGACGAACAAAAACGCGAGTAGTGACGAGGGAGGTTTGAAGTTTTATCAATGGGAGACAGAGAAGTCAACAAGTTGCGCAAATGTATTTATATATTAGTCAGCACGCGAAGGAGGATAGCGTTGTCGTGTATATAGTTGCTATTATGATGTGTTACCTATAGTTATATTGAGACTGAGATTAGAGGAATTTCGTGTGCTGAGAAGTGCATTATAACTATAAGCTTGTGGAATTCGCGGAAAGCCTATATATACCATTGCACTATGTACAGATAAACTTCTATATACTGTAGCAACAAATGTCATAAACATAGTCGTAACTCATTTCTAAACCCAACCCCACGTTTCTAACCCCCCGCGTTTCTATCCATTCCCACAGAGTCCTACAAAAATACGCGAAAAAAAAAGTTACAGCTTGACCACATGGCACGCACCAGCGCAGGTATATAATAATCTATAATTTACAACCCGCGCGTGTGCATGAATTTTCGTATACCCCAAGCACATATAATAATAATAGCTAATAACAGGACCAGCGGTGCAAGGACACAGATCTGCTGCTATATACCTTTTAGAAAGTTTTCTTCTGTCTCTGTGTGTGTGTGTGACCCCCATGGGGTCCCTGTCTAGGTCACGAACGACCGGCATTAGGATTTCTCGCAATATATACCTGTATAGATACACACAGATCACGAGATAGTGTATATATATATATATAGGAGCCGCAAACATGCGCGCAAGGTTTCGCGCAGTGTGCGGTCAGCGGTTTTTTGGCCTCTGTTCCGAAACGCTGATTCTCGAATTCCGTAAGAGCCGTCGAATTTCGTGAGCTAGTTCATAAATCTAAGCGACAAATATATATACAGAGATACCTATAGTGACGCTGATTTATGATATATCAATGTTAGCGAATATAAATTTTCAACTAGTTTATTCACAAGGGAGAAGAAATAAGAAAATGATACTTTTCCGTAAGATAGCGTGTGTGTGTGTGTGTGTGTGTGTGTGTGTGTGTGTGTGTGTGTGTGTGTGTGTGTGTGTGTGTGTATATATATATATATATATATAAAGTACGAATCCCAGACGTAGCCCTAAAGTTTGATTCAAGTGCGGACTGCATTCGGGCGAAGGGCAGGGGTGCGGCGCGGCTCAGCGGCGTCGAAAAACCAAAGGGGAAACTTAAACTGGCGATTTCTCTTTTTACTTTCAGCTTTACACCGCGCAGTATACTCACTCTCATCGCCCGCTCCTTCTCCCTCCCCCGCCTCCCCCGAGGCTTATGCACCTCTTACATCCGCACGAAGGGCAAATGCAGACGAAAGGGAAATTGCCGATTGAGATTTCGCTCCCGCCGACTCGTGCGATGAAAGTTTTTCCGGCGAACTCTCCGCTGCTCCTTCGTGCACGCGCGCGAGCGGCTGATTAGTTCGTTCCTTTTTTCACTTCGCAGCGCACAGCTTTTCATTCTCCCGGCGTTGCTGCTACTGCTGCTTTCCCTCTCAACTGTGTATACGCGTCACTTCCAGGCCGTTTTTACAGAAGATTGCTCTCAGGGATGAGATGCACACAGGCTTTTGTTTGATTTTCTAGACACGCGCGCAAACGTTTACGGGTTTGATTTCTCGTTTCTTCTTTTCTTTTTTCTTTTTTTTTTTTGAGGTTTCGTCTACAATGCTATTTTCTTTCTTTCTCCCGTTTCCTCTTACGAATTATACACGAGTATTGGTATACTTTTTAATTTTCTTCAAGGGGAAACTTCTTTAAGAGCAATTAGTTCTTTTCCGAGAAGAGCTGGGGGTATCAACTTTAAATAAATGGGATGATTATTCCTTTGGCCTGTGCAAAGAGCCTTCCGATATCAGATTTCGAAGATTCTGAGAACGATTTCGTTCTTTTTGATAAGAATTTGCAATATCGAATTTCGAAAACTACTTGGAAGTGACTTTGTGTTACGGAATTGTAATTTAAAGTTTGACGATGTTTTCGGTGAAGTACGCCAACAAAAGAAAACTTACATGTGCGTCTAAAAAATTTCTTATCAACTTTTTAAAAGTGTATGTTGAGGTTTTATCTGTTCCGTTTCGTACATTCATATACATATACGAGGGTCGTTTGAAAAGTCCGTGCAAAGTCAGAGAGATGGCACTACTGGCGAGTATCGCGGTTATGTTTAGTT
>JAYJLV010109567.1:0-11386 GCA_036873485.1 Torymus texanus | reverse complement strand
TTCGCACTCCTTTCTCTTCTCTAAAACATTAAAAAGTATTGTTTTTAGCATAATTGTAAATGATGTTGTATTAATATTACAAGAAAATATATGACTTACCAGTGTTCTGTATCAACACGTACAAACTTAAGCTTCCTTCTTTCCTCAAAAAGGTAATGAGCCGGTTACGAGGAGCTGCCAGGAACTCCATATACGGAGTTGGATTTAACTCCGTATATGACCTGGTCCGACATCTAAAACAGCGCTTCGCCCCCGGGAAAACGTTTACCTATTATTACGCCCAGTTGAATGATCTCCGGATGAAGCAGGGAGGGACTGTTGGCGATTTCAGGGATCGATTGAACATCCTACTCATGGGTGCAGAGAACGCCCTTAAGGAAGACAAGGGAGATGACTATTCGGATGCTATGATGATTCCAGTAAAAGGTGCCGCAGTAGATATTTTCATACGAGAATTATCTAGTTCTCTTAGTGCTGCCGTCGACGCTACCCATCCAGAGAATCTAGAGGCCGCATTCAAGGCGGCCGTGAGGATAAAATCAAGAATTAAATCACGAATACTACCTGAATCGAGGTCCTCATTTCATTACCCGCCTCAACGTAGAGATGATGAACTCTCAGCAAACGTTCCAAGGGGTAACTCTCGTTTCTATGACTAACCCCGGAAGTACGCTCACTACCCCAACCATCATCCTCCACAACGCTCAGACGATCGATCATCATCCGCCGGCGCAACCTGCATTTATGGGATACATGGAACAACCCGACGGGCCGCCATTGGTACCTCTTAGTTATTACGACGAAAGGCCTCCTAGTCCTGAACCTACAAGGTATGAGCCCCAATATGAGGCGCAATTCGTCGGATATACCGCTCTGAATCATGGAGAGCCCTACGGGCAATATCAAGGGGATACGTACTCACCCGCGGGCAAAAATCCACCGCGAACTGGATCTCAACCACGGAATGGAAGGTTCCAGGGATCACATTCTAACCATAACAACTACAGCAAGTTTGACGGATCACGGGGAACTTATCCGAATTCTCGGCCTCAACCAGACCAGAGCAGTAGCTACCCGAGGGACAACCAACGGGGCGACAGTAGGGATCCGAGACTTTACAATCTTAATGGACCGACTATTGAGCCTCAACCTCGGTATTGTACGCCCTCCGTTAACAACCAAGTTAGTAGCCAACCCCCGACCGGTTATTTAAACTCGATGGAGGCTCGCCCCAGCACCACGGGAGCGAGCCAGACCCCCGCGTCCACCAGCAGTGCGCAGCCAACCCCAATCACCAGCCGAATGTACGTGCTGCGACGAGAGCACCACACCGGAATGCTTCCTGTGGGCCAGTTGAGGGACGAGAAGACGACCCCACGGTGGTACGACTCCGAATACCTGAAGGATAGCGCCCATGGCACCAATTCATGATCGACAACGGAGCCTCAGTTAACATTATCATAATCGGCGCCTACACTCCAATGTCTTGGTGGATACTGACCAAGCCGTCCCGTTGACTGAGGTTAGTGACCACTTCATCGAAACTTACGGCATTACTATCTTACACCACAGAGATCGACCAGTCACGTTCGTGGTAGTTCAAGGCAACTTCCCTATCGAGAAGAATGGAATCTTAGGGCGAGACTACCTCAAACGGGATAACGCCGTCATATAATCGTATCACTATAATGCCCTCATGATAAGTGGAGACGTCATGAATCCGCTTCCATTTATTGACCCTCAGTCTGGCAAATACATCGGGGAAGCCCCAACCAATAAGCACGGCTACCCCTCAGTAAGGTCCATGGGTATCGAGTCCATCACTGCCATAGCGGAGTCGCAGACGCCGCCAACCTCCGCTAAAGTCATGTTGTTTGGGTAAGAGTATGTGTTTTTACTCTTTTGAAATTCCCGAGGTCGTGCGCATTAGGTTACACGCGAGAAGAACTCAATGCGCCTGCGCGGTGGCAGCACTCACCAATGCTCAGTCTGAATGAGCAGTGTCGCTACACTGACTAGTAACGTAGCAGCGCTATTGTTTTCTTTCTCACTCTCATTATTCAAATGATAGTGAACTTGACCTACTTGGTATTCTCACAGTGAAGTAGAAGGAAGCTACCGCCCCTTTCTTTTACACGCGCTCTCTCACTGAAAAACTCTCCACGAGGCAACATCGTGGTGTATTATCTCTCATATTTTGTGCTACTCAGTAGAATGTGTATATTGGAAGCCTTCGGTAAACCTCAACGGCAGTACATCTCAAGGAATTGCTCATCGCTACGGATATATGGGACGAAATTCACACCGGCGGCACTCAACATCGCAAGTAAATCATCCTCGCTACATCATCGGCGTGTTCTCACCATTGCTTGTCACGTCGACGTGATGTCATCAACGTGACGTCATCACCTTCGCAATTCATCGGTACAGCTCACGCTCTGCGGGCACGGATCTCTCAACGTGGTGTCATCTTGGAAGTGCTACAATAAATACTATTGTACACGGCTTGATTCAATCAGTAAAAGTGTATACACAACGGCAAAACTCAACTACTCACTCACCACAAACGAAGGTTAATTTATCACACAAACGCTCTAAATTTAACATACACTCAACACTCACACCACCAGTCATGTAATATTGAAATGTAAATTATGAAAATTTGTAATTTGTATAATGTATTCTTGCGCGACGAACAATATATGTAACATTTATATATTTGTATTGTTCAACTTATTTACCACCTTACCCACAGCATGTATTCTCTCAATTTAATTTACGGCATTCCCAAACACACGTACACGATAACCCACCGATCCCGGCAGGTAGTGACTCAATTTAATAAATACAAAGCTGGAAGAAGGATATTTACCCCGTATTGCCCTAGGTTATGATGGCGTATGCTTTGGAGAAGGAATTGTCAAGGTTCAAGAAGACCGTGGGTGCTATGTAATGGCCATCAATGCACGAGAGGAGGATGTCTCGTTCGAAGTGGATGCCAAGGAATTGATACCCTTCGAATATGCCTCTCTTGACTTCGAGCCTTCAGCAGAAGAGGATATTCCCGTTTCAGCTGATAACCCTATCACTGTCAAGGACGTCCGCGTCTTAAAGAACTCATTGATGTAAAACAACTCAACGAAGAAGTGAGGACACACATCAATCACTTATTAGAAGATTTCCCCGGGAAATTATTATTACCGGGAGATCCTCTATCCTGTACCAACGCCGTCGAACATCACATTCCGTTGGAAAATCCCATGCCAGTCAATGCCAAACAGTATCGTTATCCTGTGATGCATAAGGACTTCATTGAAAAGGACATCCAGGGCGAGCTTAAAGACGAAATCATCGTACCCTCTAGCAGCCCTAGTAATTCACACATCTGGATTGTGCTGAAAAAACCGGACTCACAAGGAAACCCTCGTTGGAGAATGGTTGTCGACTTTTGAGACCTTAATCAAAGAACCATTGGAGACGCTTACCCTTTACCGAATATCACGGACATCCAAGGCCGGCTGGGTGGAGCCATGTATTTCTCCGTGTTCGATCTAGCCTCTGGGTTCCATCAGATCCGAATGGCACCCGAGGATCAGTGGTAAAACGCTTTCTTTACCCCCGGGGGACACTACAAATACAACAGAATGCCGATGGGACTCAAGAACGCCCCCGCCACTTTCCAGCGCCTTATGGACCAACTCGAAAGGGGATTAGACTGCAGGGAAACCTTGATATACATGGATGATGTAATCATCCATGCCAACAATTTAACTCACCATGACAAGAGGGTCAGGCAATTATTCTCCCAACTCGCTCAGACTAACCTAGTTCTGCAACCCGATAAGGTTCCTTACCTTCTTGGGTCGCATAATCAGCGAGCGGGGAGTCGAACCCGATCCGGCCAAAGTTAAAGCAGTCAGAGATTTCCCTTACCCCAAAGGAGTTCCGAACATCCGGGAATTCACCGACCTCACCGGATTTTCCGACGCTTCATTAAGGATTATTCAAAAATTGCTAAACTCCTATATGAACTAACCAAAAAGGGCGTAGAATTCGAATGAGGAGTCGCTCAGCAAACTGCGTTTGAGATCCTCAAGGAGCGACTATGCAGCGGTCCCATTTTCATTTTGCCCGACTCCACGAAGCCTTTCCCCTATACCACAGATAAATGAAACGAGGCCATTGGAGCTGTGCTAAGTTAAGAACAAGAGAAAGAGGATCATCCCGTATCCTACCTGTCAAGGAACCTCAATAAAGCAGAAAAGAACTACAGTACTACGGAGAAGGAATGCATAGCTGTGATATATGCACTGAACCATTTTCTACCTTCCCTACTAGGTCGGAAGTTCAACTTGGTAGCGGACCACGAGCCCTTAAACTGGATGCATATCAGTAAAGACCCGGGACAGCGGCTCATGCGGTGGATGTTTAAGTTCACCGGATACGGATATACCTTCAAGTATAAAAAACTCAACTGCAATGCTAATGCGCTCTCACGGAACCCTGTGAAGGAGCCCACCCAGGAAGACATCAACCGTGCCCTACCGGGGATTAAGATATTAGTTCTAAAGGAGAGAAAACTCACCCCAACTGCACCGCGCCGCCCTCTGGGCCCAAGTACTAATCAGATCCTTAACCGGGTCCCCACTCCAACCAACATTAGTAGACAACGACCAAGGCCCCGCTTACCGCTGAGCAAACGGTAACCAACACCCGGAAACCGTGAAGACCAGTGGGATCCAAAACTCGCAAGGTCGTGCCGCCACTTGATCATAGTACGATAGCACACCGCACCAAGAGGAAACATAAGATGGACGGTCCGACGCCGGACACTGCGCCAAAACATAATTCGGGCGCGGAGAAGTCCCAGAAAATCCAGACGTCGCCGGTCAGCAACACTAGTCCGGGAGAACCCATAGCTGTACTCGACCAACAAGTTGATGTCCTTAGGACCTCAATCCCGGCAATCTCCTGACCGACTCTTGCCCTCCACCCGAATTGAGACTGATCGTCGTCCTCCGATGATGAAGATACGGACGACAAATCGAGATCCACTCAAGACTCACTCAAGAGGAACTGCAGAAGTCTTTCCATCGCTTTGAGGAAAGCATGAGAATCCATCATGGGGAATCATTTACCGTAGCTACAGAAGAAGAGGAACGCTTTAATCTCCCGAGTCATTTCTCGGACGGCGATGAAGTCGATGACCAGCTACAAACTATGCTGGATGAACTAGATCCCATAGACCCCGTAACTAGAGACGATTCGATTATGGTCGAGAGAATCCAGGAACTGGTTAAACGAACCCTCAGTGAATGTAGTCAACGGGAAGCTAGCCAATTAGATGAAGCCTCTCTTATCCCAGCTGCCGGATCTAAGCCTTCCGCATCTCGATTGTTCTCGGTAGAACCCACTACCCCTATGGCCAAAAGCACGCCTATGGTCACCAAACCCCATCGTCAATCCGTTCACTTTCCGAATTTAGAGGAAATTCAAGAAGAGAATCAAACCCCTCAACAAGAAACGCCGATTGATTTGGAGTTCACTTAGCCCTCCGAGGAAGCATTAGGCCTATTCTTGTCCATGTACCAACAGTTTGACCTTCTCTATCAATACGAACTATCACGGCCTAAACCTTCACAAGATATACGGTCCTTCGACTCGAGTTCCACACCGACACCTGCTCCACCTCTTGTGCTCAAAAACAACGTAGCTTCGTCCCGACAATGCCTCACGTACAAAAGATACAATATCGTCCACTTCGTCGCTAGGGACTGTGTCATCGGAGATGGAGTGGTACTGTTGCTAACCGACATAGGAGCGATCGACCCTAAGGAATGGAAGACCCGAAAACCCCGGATGGGCCAAATAATAACCACTCCATTCAAGAACCATAACATATTCTCTCTCATGATAAAGGAGAAGCACTCCGGTTCAACGGATTGGGCTTTGGTTAGACAAACGCTGTAACGTCTCCGAAGAATGCTTGTAAGGAAAAACCTATCCAGCTTCCGCATAGCCCGTCATGGGGATTTGCTTGATGAAGAGGACCCAGGCTGTCTCATCGAGGAATTAGTCGACTTCTTCAGTGGAACCCAGATCGACGTCACAGTGTGCTACGGACAAGTAGAACTGCCTAAGTTGGAAGATCGGAAATCGATCCTAGAAAGTCTCCATGACAGCTTCATTGGAGGCCATAAGGGAATAAATCAAACATACTGTAAGATCCACGAGAGATACTATTCGCCTTGTATGCGTAACGACGTCCCCGATCATGTTAGATGCTGCCCTCAATGCCAAGAGAAGAAGATCGGAAGGATCAGGACCAGGGAACCCATGATTATCACCGACACCCCGATCGAAGCTTTCGACAAAGTATCAATAGATACCGTGGGAAAGCTACGAACTACCCCCAGAGGGAATTGCCATCTGCTAACTATGCAATGCAACTTGTCGATGTACTTGATCGCCATACCGATACCCAACCGGAAGGCCTCCACCATCGCAGATGCTCTGGCCAGACACCTCATATGCCAGTTTGGAGCACCTAGGGCTATTCTTTCCGACCAAGAAACTAGTTTCCTTTCGGAAATCGTAGACAGAATGAAGTTACGGTCATTTTATGGACTTTATAAGGACGTACTCGGATACGTACGACGACTGGGACACCCTGGCCCCCTTTGCAACTTTCACCTACAACACTAGCGTATACGCTGGGACGAATTTTACCTCATTCGAATTAGTTTATGGCCGGCTAGTAAGATTCCCTACCCGACTGCCAGCCGCGGAATAACTGAGGACCTACAGGACCTAGTCAACCGACTAGGAGAAATGAAAATACAAGCAGCCGACAACCAGATCAAGGCGAAAGGGAAATCAAAGAAGCGGTATGATCAGCAAATTAAACGTCTAACGGGCACTGCGGGTCGTTACGCTTGGGTAAAACTGAAGCCCCGTATTTCCAAGTTCGATAGCTTTTATAAGAAACCTCTCAGGATCAGGGCCATACTGGGTAGAAATAATGTTCTGCTCGAGCTACCCAACGGAAAAACCATCGGAAAACACACTGATAAACTAAAAATGGTTTCTCCGTCGGACAGTGATACGAACTAACAGGTTACTTGTCGAGGCGACAAGCTAAACGAAGAGGGGGGTGATGTTGATAGAGTTTTGCTTACGTCCCTTCACTATTCTGATTTCAGGTGCCTGCGGCTCATATGTTGCTTGTAACACTCCTGATCGCGATTACCCAAGCCAAATCGTCGTCGACCCTGTACGAGGTAATTCCCATAAACTCCAACCCTGGGATCTACTATGAGAAACTAGACTCGATTAGACTTCAAAGAGGGAACTGGAGAGTCATCATCCACTTGGATCTATATGCCTTCCTCAAGGAACATGGCCCCACTCAGATTTATAACGAACAATTGGCCAAATGCATAACACATCTGCAGACCGATCATTGCAACGTCGCCTTGAATAAGGAACTCATAGAAACTAAATTGAGAACCCTAGATCCTGTACATATGGACATTAAACATACGACCATGGCCATGGATGTCCAGCCAAGGGATGATTCGTCACCAATTACGAACATCCGTGCGCGTAGGATGGCTCCGTTAGGAGTCATAGGCAGCATAAGCAAAAGCTTGTTCGGCCTCATAACTACAGATGATGCCGACATTATCAACAAAAATATTGACCAGTTATTTAAAGATCAGCAGAAACTCGTAAAACTCTCAGCCGAGAAAACCGACATTCTCTCAGGTAACCTTGAAGACCTTTATAATATCACAAAGGCCCATAGAGAAGCCATTAGGAAAATGGGGACCTCGTTCGACAATAAAATTAACATCATGCTTGCTAGAGCTAACGAAAATCATCTGGCTTTGGAACTTCCGACCTTCGCCCGTTCAAATGAAACCAAGCTGGATCACCTGATCCATAGCAACAAGGAGCTCTTGACAATCCTCAACTCACTGGTTGAGAGGAGGTTATACACCAAACTCTTGAAACCCGAGTTACTCCACCAGATCGCTATGGACATCCAACAAATGGGAGAGGACCGAGTTTTACCCATACCCATACACTACTTGAGGTCAGAAGAGGTCGCGCGAATTGCCACACTCGACGCCACCATCCACAATTGGAGAGCCCTAATTAGCCTTGCTATAACTCTCACGGATACATCAACATATGAGCTATACAAGCTTCATCCTGTTCGAATCCCACAGAGCGTTAGGAATCAAAGCATTGGGTTGGCGCACATCTCTCCATCCTTCCCCTACTTAGCCATCAAAAGAGATTTGCAAATTTATGTGAGGTTTACAGAACCACACTTACAAGAATGTACCCCTACATACTGCGGGCGAATATGCCCGCCTAAAGGCCCCTTGCTTATTGTGTCAGATCAAAGAGAATGAACTCCTGCTCATCCCACACCTTGATGTGCTGAAATCATGCGATATACTGATATCGACTTCAGCCGCACCCGAATGGTCCTATCTCGAGACGACCCCAAGAATCCTATTATACTCTGATCGCTAAGAATACAGGCATGTTGAGATTAGCCAGTGGATGTTCCGCCAGAACCCTTTCTATCGAGTTACCCGACAATCAAGACCGATCTACGAAGGCCCAATACGTCTATGATCCGAAAGTGAACCTCAACATCACCATCCTCCACCCCGAGTTATGGCAGCTTCTCAACGAGTCCACCCGACTGGGAACGGGACCTCTTCTGTCAACCTCGCCTTTTACTCATAGAACAGAACGCCTCGCGAACATCGTTTCCCGTATGAGTGAAATAGGAGAACAAGGAGAACCACTTCCTCCACTCAGCGCTGGGTCTACTGAGGATTAACGCTCCAGAGCGTCACGATCCTAGCCGGCCTAGTAATATTCCTCCTCTATAAGAGAAAGAGATGCCCTCAATCGCAAACGATATCCCGATACTCCGAAAGAAGGGATACGGCAGTCATGGAAACACCTCTCACCTACGTAACCATTCAGCCCGCTCCTTCTCACTCCATATCATCTCCCATCCTAATGCAGCCTGCCCTTCCCCCGTAAATGGCCGAGATTGACTAAACCTCTACATCTTCCCTTTTCAGTCAAATGGACCAGGCAGTAACCCATCCCCTCTGCCTCACTGTGACTTTTCAAACGTACCTAGGACTAGATAGACTTATAACCTGTTTCAAATCAGCAGGGCCTATCACCATCGTGGAGGTTATATCCGAAAGCCTCATCACCCAAACGGCTCGAATCGCCTTTAAGAATCAGGAAGAGACCGCGGTGGCCGAAAGAAACAAAGATCTCTGGTTGCTAGAGACTACCCTGCAATCTGACAATAATAGGACCTTACCATCAGCAATATCAAGGAAGCGAGCTCATTCACCCGAACCGGCTCAGTTTAACAACACTTGTCTCTTCTGCCAAATACTCTGGCTTAGAAACCCGAACACAACCTCGGAGAAAATCGAGGAAGAATTTTTCAACCACTTCGCCCAATTCGGAGTTGTGGAATACGGTAACACCATCAGAGACAAAAATAGCCGACTCTCGCGCGGATCCGTTAAATACCATGACCCTGAGTCAGTGCACAGCCCTGCAGAAATGCGGCCTTGGATACCGAGCAATACCCGTCCAAGCTCAATATACTAATTCTGTACAGAGTGTGGAGGTACTGCACCCGGAGTGCGGAATGAAAATGGATCGTCGTGACCTCGGACTCCACGAACACACATGCCGCCGGCAACGAGCACAGAGGAGCAATTATCCAACGGCCTCCGGACTTTTTAACCTCTCGATACCGCCCTCTTCCCTTCCCGGACCAGGAAAGGACAGGGACTAAGGACTATGGACCCCTTTTGGTTGCAGGCAGGATGATCGCCGATAGCCACCCCGTTTTTGCCGAGACTGGTCTCATCTATCGAATCGTAGAATTGGAGCAGGAGATGAGACGATTCAAAGCAATCCACGACGACCAGTGAGAGACAATAAGCTGAATGGGTGCCCAACTAGAAAAATACGCCGAGATAACCAACAACCACAGCAGGGCCATTAGTGGACTCAGCGTCGATCGGACGCTAATGACGAGGGCCCTACATAAAATGCTCATTAAGTCCAATAAGGTTTAGCAGCACCTGGGACATGTGACTAATATGTCGCTGAAACGGTTCTCGGCCCTAAACAAGCGAGTCGACCACCTGGAAACAAACATCGACGAACTGACTTAATCATTCGTCAGCCTGCGTATGAGCGGTGAACCAGCTCGGAAGTAAAGTAGGACTCAGGACTATCAAGCTTGTCAGCAAGCTAGACTATTATCCCCGGACCTTTCCTTCTTTCCACGAATCTTCCTTCCGAACACCCGCTAAGCACCTGTGACAACCTTTTATACCCATCTACTCCTTCCATCCGCTAATCCCTTTAAGATTTTCCGAGACACTAATTTATTGTTTCTTTTCTCTATTTCAGAACCATGGCAATCATCTGCTGTGTGTCGCGCAATCGGGCCAACGGTCAACTACAATTACCCTGTTAGCACCAACTACCCAAGATCAGGAGTGGCTGGGGTCGACTGCTAAAGACTACGGAGTGGTCATCCGGCCCGGTAGCCTGGCTATCGCTGGGCGGGTCATCTCAATAATAGTGCTCTTAGAAACACCTGAGAGAGTCCAAGAATACGTAGGACGCATGACTTCCCTCCTACTCGAATGTCTCCATCATGAGAATGGGTTCATCGCCGAGGGCACGCTCGATGGACCCAGCGACATTCCGCCGGAGGTCATCTATCTTCTTACGCCAGGCGGATGTTGCGTGGGTGGGCGGAGCACGGTTCAAGGGAGATGGTGGCCATCGCCCGCGATCCCAATACATCTAGAACACCTTGCTGAGCACGCGCAGTACCCTCTTGATTACGCCGGCCGCTACCATAGTTTCTGCGGCCGAGCGATTCTCCAGGTACTGGGCGTATCATCTTCACTGCTGCCGGCCAGGGATGTACGACCACCCGAATCGGCACCGCCGAATATAGAGACCCATTGATATAGAGACCCAGAAAATAGAATGTGACAGTATTTTATTTATGACCCATTTTTTTAAGTCTCTGATTGGTTGGTTATTTGTAAACCTTCATTGACCAAAATCAAAGAGTACGCCAGTACCAATTTTCTCCCAAATTATTTATTTGTTCTATAACTCAAGTACTTAAATTAAAAAAAAACCCAATAAAGGTTTAGCTAAGGAAAAAATACTATAGCCCATTAAAGATTCATAAAAACTGTAAAATTCATGAATAACCCTGTATTATTGCTATATTGCCATAATTGATGTGCAAAGTACGAACATAAAAAATACTTTATCTCAACAAAGAATACAT
>JAYJLV010109556.1:0-11386 GCA_036873485.1 Torymus texanus | reverse complement strand
ACTACACTACATTGTAATCATTTTGTATTGGGTCTAGTACCCGTAAATTTTCTAAAATAAAATAAAATAAAATAAAATAAAATAAAAATATATAAAGACAATTCGGGAGCAATAAATATAGCAAACTATGGTAATTTCACAAAGAATTCGAAACATATAGAAATTCACTACCATATCGTACATGAGAGTGTGAAACAAAAAGAAATCGAGATAATAAAAATTGGTTCGAATGATAATGTAGCTGATATTTTTACAAAAGCTTTATGTAAAGACAAATTTGAGAAGTTTACAAAATTGTTAAACATAATGTAAAAAAAAAAAAAAGAAAAATAAATAAATAAATAAATAAAGTTTACAATATATATGTAAGGAGGCGTGTTGAGAATAGTATACATTTATATTGTACGCATGAATATAATGTAAACACTGAAAGTATGTGTGAGCGCGCGACTGTACCGAAAGCGCGCAAGTATGAGTATGAACGCATACATGGAAGTCTCCCCTCCCTAGTGTGTGCGTGAATATGAAGTAGGTTCGGCAGTAGCGAGCGACGCACGGCTTTCTCGCTCTGCCGCTGTACACCGAACAAAAAGCACCTCGCGCGTGGCGCAAGGAAGCGCCGTAGTTTTAATAAACCTTTGTTATTAATCCATATTAATAAAGTCTTCTTCATTTATTTACCACACATCAACATGGATCATCCTCTTGAAAAGCGGGGCTGAAAGCTGATGGTGAATGAATGAATGCATTTTATTGCATCGTCTCTGGTATTTAATTGTCGATTTGACTCAATTAAATCAGTGTGGTTTTGAATTTTTTATCGCAATTTTAATTTGACGATGCAAATAAACATCTAAAGGCTGGCAACAAAATGGTGTGCCATTTTGAGGAATAATTTTTAGCCTACAAGATTGTTCTCCTTGCTCATTCTCAAAGTTCTCAAAATGTTTGTCTTTTGAGTGCCCACTCCAAGAATCAATAATATGTACAAAATCATTGCTTTTAACGTATGGTTCCAACACATTAACATTGTACATTGAAACTAATACAAACGTAAGTTTTCCAGATTTGGAACATGTAACGAATACATTGGGACATTGACATATTAATTTATCCACTTTTTCTTGCATTCTAGATCCAAATCTTCCAGATATTTCTTGTAAACAAATAAATACTTTTGGTATTAATCTACCTGATGCAGTTACAGTGTACTGGGCCGTTTAAGATTGTGTGACTTTATTCAAGTCACCTAGGTAAACTTCAACAGTTTCTTCTCCTGTGTGCTCTATATTTACTCTGTATTCACATCCCATCTGATCAGTATTTATAACAAAATCTAAATTAAAATCAGCTGTAATCTCTCTTATCTCTACTTGGAAAACTGCTGTTGAAATTTCTATTTCATCCACTGATCTTCTTTCAGTTTATTTCACATACTTCGTCACTCTTCTTTGTGTGATTCTAAATTCTTTCTTCAAGTATCTAGTCCAAGTTGGTGAATCATCGAACGTAAAGTCATCTGATATAATTGCATCGATGCTTGCACTGCCCATGTTCGTAAATGATCAGTCGTAACATGCTCCTATCTTTCACGAGCCTCTATAAATCTATCATAGATCCACTTCTTAATGGCTTTACTTTTATCATACTATGTACCTCCACTTACAATCTCTTTTTTCCACCTGGTTAGTCCATCCAGTCTGGGAACAAACTTTCCTCCATGAACTTTCATCGTAGACTATCACGAATTGGGATGTTCTATTTTCAGATTTACAATCATAATTTTTTCCTCTACAGACACTATTTCACATTTTGATCTTTTTTCCTGGTGTACGTAATCACTGCTTGAGCTCTGAGGCGTTGACACATTTTCTGATTCTGTTTAATAATAATGTATTAGTAATTTATTTTTATGATAATTATAAATTTACACATTTTAATTTAATAATATTCTTACCAGATGTTTCTTGCGATTCTGAAGATGGATTCTCTGTAGACATCTGATTGAAATTTACATCTTGATTTAGATCTTCATTATTCTCAATCAGCTCAACACATTCAACGCACTTTAGATTTTCGAAATAGCTGATTAATAAATTCGCCATTTCCTCTCCTATTTTTTAGCATCATCAGAAGTGGACCCACTAAATTTATACTTAATAAAGTCTTTAATTTTCAACAAATTCAAACATTCAAAAATACTTTCAGATATCATTTTTTTAAATTGATCTGCAGGATCTGGCGTATTTCCCAAATTTTCCTCCATCCCAACAATAACAAATAACAATAAGTAACAATAAAAATAAATAACAAGATAAAAAATCCATTTGTAAAAAACTTCGATTGATAATTAAAATAAATATAAAAAAGATGAAAAAATAATATTGTTTACGTCATTTTAAATTTTCGCGCTTTTTGTTTGTGAGTCGTTGTACTCCCACTCCGGGGTGATAACACGCGCCCCCTCTATAGTCGCGGGGGGTCTTTTCTCAGAACGAGAGCGCTATCGCCATCCTTTGTTGCAGCCACCGTCGGGATAAGACCTCTCCCCAGGATCTCAAGGTAACCCGTATTGCGTCGCGCTCGACCGCGTGGTGAAGTCCTTCGCGTTTCTTTGCTCTCGACCCACGTTATAATAGCTTCCTTTCCTACACTACACGAATTTATTCTTCGTTGAATAAATTAGAGTTAATTCAGTTAAAAAGAATCAACAGTGTCTTTTACTTCATTCCTCCGCATCCTAATCCCTTTTCCTTCCAACGCTCGCCCCATTGTGATAATAGTAAAGGCGACAACAAATATTAAAGAAGGTTATAATTAAAAAAGGTTTAAAAACTTACAATAGTATTAAATAAATAAAAATAAGTATAATAGAATAATAATAATAATAATAATAATAACAATAATAATAATACTATAAAAATAAGAACTAAGTTAATAAAATATAAATAAGAACGATAATTTGAAAAATTTGCTAAAAGATTTCTGTTGCTTATTGCAGTTACGAACTCTGAATGTTCAAACATATTCGATTTTTTAAACAGTTACAAAAATATTTTCATTCCGATGTACTAAAAACAGTTGCAGGATTGTTTTATCGATCGAGCATCGAAAACAAACACAGCTGCTCTCTCTCTCTCTCTGGCTGCCCAACCTCAAAAACGTCACACACTGACACACAGATGATACATCACTGCTTCTATGGACTGCGTCTTCAGACAACTGCAGTTTTTCAACAAGAAGACAAAGAAGGAGAAGAAATAAAAAAGAACAACAGGAGCATGGGCCTCAGGGATCTATAATTATCAGATAAGTACAAGTAATCTCAATTATGTTTGAGAAAGCGAAAATAATACTAACATGCTTTTTTCAATTAAAAAATAGATTCTTTGTGTATTTTTTCTCTTTTCAGTTCTGCAAGTTATCCCATTCATTTGGCTTAAGCAGCAGTGCCGTTCAAATTCAGCAGGATGCTTCCTACAATAAGGATTACTTGAATTATAGGATTGCTTGAACTTTTATTAAAGCATTGGTAAAAAAACCAGGAATAATATTGCGGCAACGATGGAAATCAATATATTCAGGTATGAAAATTTTTGTTTATTAATTAAGCGAATGATCTTGGAATACATTCAATGCAATCAATGCTAAATTGACTGTTTACAGATGTCATTCGGGAAGAAAAATGCGCTTGGACTTTGGATTAATCATTGAAACCAAAATAACAGGAAAAACATCAATATATTCAGGAGGTAAAATTTTTTACTGTAATTTCTACAATTGTTTCTTAATATATAACACAATTGGTGTACATTTCAATAATATTAACAATTATGTATATTTTTTTTTCAGCAGAAACCGGGTGAAGCTTACAGGAAATTTTAATATTGATCTATATTTCTTTTTTTTTTTTAATTAGATTAGCTGTAGCTTTTTAGAGGGCAGCGTTAGGGTCTATAACTTTGCAGAGGTTCATGGTTTGATATTACCTACAACCTCTGCAAGTTTGAAAAAAATTGGGGCTCCGGAACCCGAACCCTTTCCTACTGAGCACAAAAATACCGACAGATCGATTTCACAGCGGGTCTCGCTCGAGAGCTCCGCACCACTTGGAAGTTGAGGTGCATAGAGTTTCGATCGGTAAGACCTGGACTGATTACTTGTTAAGCCGGGTTTGACTTCCAAATCTTCAGGGATCGATACAAGCACCACTGTGTTGTCAGACACATGTGCATTGTTTATCAACACATTGCTAACCATCGCCGCTGTTCGTGAGAAATTCGAGTGCGACGTGCGAGAGCGCCTTTCGGCCAGTGGACCGACCACTTATCTCTTCTTCAATAGCACTTCTGACAATTTATCTAAATATTCTTAAAGGGCTGGAGGAAGTATTATTAAAATATCACAAGTCAATTAAGTAGATATATATTTTTATGGGAGTGTTACGTGACAGGGTTATTAATTTCAAGATAATAATAGTTAATTTAATAATGTAAGATTAGATTTAGGAATACCAGAAGCCCGATAACCGCGCGATGCGAAACCGCGATCGCGTGTTGCCCGGAATTCGCTGAATCCGCGAGGCAATGGCCTTAAACCAGTGCGGGAGTCGCAAGGCAATGCACGTTGCAGCGCGCAACGTGGTCACTGAGCTGGTCCCAGGGCAGAACCTTTCGGGCAGCTCTCGCGCTCTCTGCCTTACCCGCACCGTGTCCGGCATGAGAGCGAGAGAGATGGCGAACGACTGCGGTGGGGCCGATTTATCGCGAATCCGAGGTATCCTGCCCGCGAAAATTCATTGCCACGGTAGTCGAAAAATAGCAATCTTTAAGTTATAACCAAAAGAAAGGAATCATTATATTAAATGCGTCAGTTTTAAGTATAATTTTAGAAATTATATATAAATGGGTCAAAACGCGTCAAACGGATAATGGCACTACCCAAAATTGTACTACATCAAAAAAATCGTGTATAGGCTCAAAATTTTCCTCTTACGTTCTACGTTCGAATATCATATAGCGTTGTGAAAATATGAAAGATGGCGGCTTCAATATGGTGGTTCAAACCTGGGGATTTCGGAAATTTTTTTTAGAAATTCGATCATAAATCGTTCAATTTTGATTGAACATGATTTTTATGACCGGAAATGGATTCAGCGTCGATTTTTACATCGAAACATGGTATTCAAGGTAAATCCTTATTTTGAAGTTCATTTGGAGGTCAAATTGGGGACGAATTATTTACACTTGAATTGTAGGTTAACCATTTCTAATAATTGAAAAATTCTCGGTAATTACATGTTTCTCGTGTCTCTAAATCCGAATCCGGGGTCAGTTTGACCTCATAAGGTTTTGACAAAGGTCACTTCAAGGACAAATCAAGGAAAAATTGTTTACGCTGGAAAAAATACTGTATGTGTAGGTTTTTCAGGTCGCTGAATCTGATTCCGGTATTAAATCTTATCACATCAAGTTGAAAACCATTTGCAGGAAATATTAAACGAGCGTTGTCATTTATCTATTCACTAGCTTTTGTACGTATTTAATAAATTATAAATTTTTTATTTATACAAGTGCTTTTTTGCTTTTTAATTTGTAAAATCTTCTTCTTCTATTATATTAAACCAAAGAGGCCAAGTTCAATGTTCAAGAACTAAAAGGCCAAGTCCAAATTAAATAATAAACTCAACTGTAAATTAACTAAATTCACATTCTAATAGAATAGGCTTAATCTCACGAATTGCAATAATTAGCAGAGACTAGAGAGACTAGGCGACAAAATAGAACGAAGAAGTATGAAATAAATTGGAACGATACGTGTATAGGATTAATGTACCCCAGTGTTGTCCTTGTGTGCCAAAGGTACGCTCGTGCGGCAGAAATGAGCGAAGCAGATAGACTCGTCCATGCACAGTTCCGTCTTGTAGACGCGCTCCCATAGCGGCGTGTAATGAACTCGTCTGCCTTAAATTTTCCTTGGCGATGACGCACTCGGTTTCCTGGATCACGTAGGAAGTCCTCGCAGGTCGTCTTCTTGGCGATTTGTCTCCTTTCTTGTAGCTGATTATAGTTAGGAGCACCAGGCGTCTAACTTCTTGTTACAGCGTCAAGTGAACTGCCCGTGGGTGATCCGTGTAATGATTCGTTAGGACCCCGTAGCAATTGAGCTCCACGAGGGTAGTCCGTGGATTGACTGGTGAGGTCACCGTTTGGGCTTGTTGCACTTGCGGGCAACAATTCACTAATCACCGCTGGTCGCGATGATTTTAGAGCTGTCTTTGCAACGTACGTGCTACCTGGCTGGAGCTGGTCAGCGACGCACGTTGCGTCTTGAAAATATCCACTTGTTGCTCTTGCCTACAACAAGATGGCTAACAAGAGTTACAAAAGCCGATACACTCATAGCACTCTTGTAACTTAGAGCTGTCCAGCGACGAACACTCACTTCTTTAGAGACTTGGAGTCGGTAATCACGCACACTCCAGTCGTTTAGAGAAAGGGAAAAAAGCGACTAGTGTGCTAATTCCCATAGGAAGCCTTTTAAGGTGGCTTCCGAGCGCGCGCGATGGTGAAATCAACAACAGAGACAGTAACGAACGCGCGAAGTCGGCATGCAGGCGCATGCCAACTTTAGCGGCACTCCCGACCGCGAACACTTTGATGTGTCTGAAGTTCCGAACGTTCACAGTGAACGAAACTTCCGAAATTACCAAATTCGATTTTTTCGGTATTATTCGTTAGTTATGAGCGAAAAACAAACGTCTAAGGTGATATAAGGTCCTACTCACGTAATCAACCCTTAAAATAATCCAAAAACTCACCCTTATGTCAGCATACACAATAAAAAAAAAATCCCAACAAAAAGTTTACGAATATCAACATAATTTTAATATCGGTAACGATGCGAAACGCATTCAGAATCTTATAAAAAAATTGGCGATAGAAAAATGCTCAAAGCGTTAAACCAAATTTTATTTTTGCAACCGATTTTTGACGCATCCGAAAGAGTGTAAAAATATTTGCGACAAAAAATACAAAATGCTATTTTTGATATCACTTTCGGGGCACATCGTGGTTATGAAGTAAAATTGCCGATGTAAAATTCCACCCGGAACCCTTTCATATAAGGGGTGAAGCGGGTGCTGAAATGAATAAAGAATTCTAATTTTCGCGCATTGCTTTAGGAGACAAATGTTATTTTCGATATCACTTTCGGTGCACATCATGGATATAAAAAAAATTGCCGATGTTAAATCCGCTCGGAACTCTTTCATATATCTGAAATAAACTAAAATGAAAACCCACGAATTCAAATAAAATTAATTAAAATAAAACTATTCGATATTAAATTTTTCTTTTATTTCCATAAATGTAACGAACTGATTAAGATGATTGATGTTAAATAAAATCAGAGATTACAAGAATAAGAAAATAGAATAGAAAAATAAAATGATAAGTAAAAGAATGAGTAAAAGAAGTAAGGTAGTATGTAAAAAAGAAATAAACGAATAAGTAAAAAAGCAAAGTATAACATTATATTAGAGAAACCATAAATATAGAACAGATCGACTAAGCGGAGTCTCAGTAATAAAATTGTTTTTAAGAAGATGATAGCTATAGCTATATGATAGATATATATATATATAGAGAAATGTTTCGTGTCATCCCTTTTTGCACGTAGGTTTCCTTTCCCCCCTGAGCGAAGGGCGAAGAGGAGAAAAGGGAAATACTTTTTGCAGAATAACGACAGAGTTACTACGTTGAGGGTCTTGCGAGTCCCTTTATAGAAACCTGGCAGGGCTTGAAGACCAAGAGGGTTGCCTCCCGCGAACCGCGGGTAGCGTGTGTGCTCCGAAATTTCGGCGCACAGAAAATTTAGTCCCTTATTGATAACGCAAGGCGACGGTAAACAATCAGCAAGTGGGCTGCAAAAAAAGTGACGGGTGGGTTGAGGTTGCGGCCCGTCGACCGAGCTATGACTTCGCGAGCTTTCCCGAAGCTCGCGGAATGTGTCGATATTACAGTTTCGCGGAAAAAGTCGTAAGAGAAAACTAGTAGTCGTAATAGTGCGCAGATGTTGTAGACGTTAAAATGTGAGTCATATTTATCAACAAATATCCTCATTGCTAACGATCATCTAAAAAGTGAGGCTAATTGTGCGCTCGGCGCGCTACTGTCTCTCTGAGGCCAAATGCCCGAACCATACGCATGTTCAGTACATTCATCTGAATAGTATCGCTTTTTATGTGAGCAATACAACTGTACAAAATACTGCCTTTTTAGCAATCATTCAAAATGACTGTATAAATGTTTGTTTTTCCAAACGTACGGCCACGTTTAAATTCCGCTGCCCACTTTTTGATTGTCGAAAATGAAGGAGCGGATTCTTTTAACGTAGAACACTTCCGGCTTCTCGCTCTATGCTTATATATATAATATAACCTAGTTTTTTTTGGACCCACTTATCTGGTCGACCTAACCTTATATCAGTATATATGTCAGTATGTCAGTTTTTTATTACACTATATTACGTCGTGCATTAGATATTTAATATAAGTTAATCTGAATGTCAATCAAGAAGTCAACTGATGAGAACAATATCTATATTTTTGTATCAACAGGGAAAATTCTTATTATATTAGATAAGTATACTTATTTCAATTTAAATGATTATAAAATCATTTTTTTAAATAATTGATAATTTTTGAATTTTTTTATTTTTACAGATATAGTATATTATTTATTATTGTTTTCAATATATAAATAGCTACAAAATCAATTTTAAAAAAAAAAACTGATACTTCGTGAACTTTTTCTTTTACAGGATTTAGTATATTATTTACAATGATCTGATATCCAATGAAATTATTTGATGAAATAAGATTTTCATATACTGATGAAAGTTTTTAAGCAGAAGTCGGAGTTCAAAGAAAAGATAAACATTAAGTTATGTATTATACTTGAAGTCACATAGCATTTTGCAATTAAGATGATAAAAGTTATCATCACAGATTATTAAGAGGTTTGTAAATTTTTTGTCATAATTTGTAATAGTGCTATAAATTTTCTAATGTTATCATTTATTAACGTCTTTTATATATTCTTTAGTGTATGCTTATATGGATATGGATTAAAGTTTTCTAAAGCTGTGGTTCTAAAAGTTCATAAGAGAATTATTATTGATGACTTTAAATGCATAGTGGAACATTTATTTAAAAAAAGATATTAACTAAACATAAACAGAGTTATAGAAAATCTCTAGTTCTAATTGAAGTTGTGAGACCCGGGTGATAGATCGCAAGAATGACTTTGAGTGTAGTGAAACATTTATTTAAAAAATAAGGTATTAACTAAATAAACATAAACGGAGTTATGGAAAATCTCCAGTTCTATTTGAAATTGTGAAAAGTGTGAATAATGTTTAAACATCTTTGGAATTCAATATTCATGGTTGTAATATGGAAATTGAAGAAAATAATGCAACACACCGTCTGATACAGTTCATTAAATTTATAATGATAGTCAAATAGAAAATGATAAATACAAGAAGAATAAAAACATTTTTTTAATATACTAAATAATAATGAATGTGAATTGAATAAGAATAAAATTAAGTTTTTGTTTGCAGTCATCAGAATTATAAAATCTATAAGTTTCTGGACAATTTTTATGGAGATTCTAGTTGAAATGGACAAAGGTTGATATATGAGAGAAAGAAATAACACAATTATCAGCTACTAAGCAAGATCTTCTATATTAGCAAGATTTTCAAGATTTATACTATGAATTATTACTTTTTCAACATAATCTCAACAATATAACAACATAAACTATAACTGCGAAAAGAAAATGATACAAAAGAGATTTTAGATGAACAAAGCAGTGATGGGTCAAGTGATTCAGATAATGATATTCAAAGTAAAGAAAAAAAAGTAGTTACTGCTTCTGAAAATGATATTGATAAACATTACAGGGGTAAGTCAAGTGATTCAGATAATGATATTCGACATGAAGAAAAAATCTTACGCTCTTTATTTCAAGTAAGTATTTATTGTCCACATTTATCTAATGCGGAATGTTCTAATAATTTATACTGCTACTGTCAGTATACCTATGATGAAGTGTCAGAAATGATTGCATCGATGGAGACCACTGTGAGATAGAGTGGTTTCACTTTGGATATGTTGGTACCTGATTCAATAGAAAAATTAGAGAATGATACAAAATAAACAATACCTGTTTAAGAACAAGTTATTTAAATATCATCAAACTTTCTTAAAATGAAAAATAAATATGTTTCTGTCAAACATTTTTAAGTTGATTGCTCTTATTTTTAGATTTCATTATGAACGCAAAAACAACAAAATAAGGAGAAGATAGCTAGCATTAGACATCTCACTTTAAACTAAAGCCAATTTAAAAACCTGATTCATGACATTGGTGCTATTGAATTATGTATTATTATTAATTATTATGTAAATATTGTAAATATTTTTAATTTTAAGATATATGAGGTCATTATTTCTAGAAGTTGATAAATCAAGTAGTAAATTCGTAAATTTTGTAAATTTTTTTATCATTATTTTTTAATAGTGCTATAGTTTTCTAATATTATCATTTATATATTAACATCTTTTATATATTTTTAAGTGTTAACAATCACAAACTTTGAACTCAGGTGTTCTTTCTGCTTGTAGTGCTGATTAGTTTATTCGATACACCTACAGCTTTTCTAAGAGAATCAACCAATCAGAATGCAATTGTGAAATGTAATCTTTATGTTTCATGCTTGAAATGTTCGCGATTATGAAAATAACCGCTGAGCGGCGCCACCCTTCTGACAAACGTGTGCTCACCGGTAATATAAATCTGACATTACCTTAACTTTATATATATAATAAAACTTTCTACGAAAATATAAAATAAGACAAGTATAGACATTTTTTCTGGATACAATCAAAAATACAATAATAATTTGTTTATGACTTTACAAATTTAGGAAAGTAAAAAAAAATATTGCTAATATAAAACTTTCTACGGAAGTATAAAATAAGGCAAGTATAGACGTTTTTTCTGTATAATCTACTATCTCCCTTTCCCACTTCCTCTCGCCTCTTTCCTAATCCCATCTACTCAATAAAACATCTCTACAAATTGAATAATTTTTTTCAAACGAATTATATCTAAGTAAGTACATTCAAATTGTTTACCGCAAATCAAACAAACCAAAGTTGTGAAATCAGTTATCGTTAGTCAAGTAATGCAAACAACTCTTGGAAACACTTGTATGACTGTTCTCAGAAATGTATTCAAATTTGTTCATCCTTCTATACAAATTAAACACAAGGAAGTACTGAAATCAATTTATTGTAGTCAAGTACCCGTAT
>JAYJLV010109545.1:0-11387 GCA_036873485.1 Torymus texanus | reverse complement strand
GGGGGGAGAGAGGGAGAGAGAGAGAGAGAGAGAGAGAGAGAGAGAGAGAGAGAGAGAGAGAGAGAGAGAGAGAGAATGTTTGACGAGATGCGGTCGGTCCGTGGTTGTATGTGTGCGTGTGTGTGTGTTTGAGTTGCCAAGGATTTTCGGAGGACGGATTTTAGGGGGGAAGTCGTTTTAATTTTACAGGGGGTGGATATTGGGATTGCAAACTCACGCGGAGTGATGGTACAGCTGTGTGTGAGATCGCTGGTGCTGACTTACCTGGAACAAAAAAAAGGGTAAATTTTTTAGTAAACAATGTAAATTGTTATGGTATGGTTGTTATGGTATTTTTGTGAAATTCTATAATGATTGATGTTGAAAAATTAATTTATGTTTTTGGGGTATTAATTAAGATAATGTCATGTAATATATCTAAATAAATAAATATATTTGAAAAAATATGCGTCCAAGTTTTTTTTATTTTTATATAAATTATACAAACCTACTCCTATTACCAATCAGACACCCACTGAAAAATGAAGCGAAAAGAAAACGGTGGTACGCGACTACAGGTTTGACTATACATCAGGAGTCTCAATCTCTTTGACACCCACGCGCACGAAATTGCCACTCTTTTACGAGACGCTAACCGACTTTATGCACGGTGTGTCGCGCACGAGACTCTTCATCTTTTCCCCCGAAAATAGGGTTGAAGTGTCTGCGAGCCTGTAAAACGGTAATGCCACACGCGGGAGTCCAAGGCCAAGTGAAATTGCTCGACTCTTCGTCAGCCGAGAGTATTTTGTGTTATGGGAAAAGAGAAGGGGAGAGAAAGAGAGAGATGATTTAAATTCGTTAGGGTGTTTTGGTTTTATACCTCGGAGGGGTTGTTTTTATAAGTTGTTGTGTTCTGGTTTAGATGAAATTTTTTTATTATTTTTAATGTCAATCAAAACTCATTTACTGCCTGTCACTTATCATCTCTGATTAAAAATTTCTCTTAACTACCATCTCTTACATTACTGTTACCCAAAACCTTAGAATACCAACTTTCCCTACACTTAATAATACACTCAACCACAATACTATACCCACATATAGGTGGTGAAAACCCTGTCACTCTACGCACTTACGTCGTATCCACACACACACACACACATCCTCTACAGTAGCAGCAACAGCACGAGCCAACAATTAATCCCAACCTCGGCCGCACCTCCAGCAGCTTTAATCAGTCCGTCGACTATTCGCTGTCGCCATCAGGACGCCGATGGAAGCCTCACAGAGAAGCGAACAGTTGGTAGCGACGCTCACGCGGGGAAAGGCCATTGATGGCTTCCGGTTAAACTTCCTCGCCTGTACCCCCCCGCGAGTTTCCTATACTCAGAGTTTGCTAGTACCACATCGTGTCCTGTAGAGTTTCGCTTTAATTCGGTAGAGGTATAGGTAGGTATATATATATACATACTGTGGTATGGTGCGAGAGTCTTTGTGGGTACGAAGAAACGTGAACAAAGCTTTGGTGCTTTTAAAATCTGTCGATGTGTGTGTGTGTGTGTGTATGTCTGTGTATTCAACAGGTGCCGCGAGAGGAAACCTCGAGGGACAGACACTCTGCAAGCGATGCATAAGTGATGTAGGAGCGTGCTAAAGTTCGCACGTTGCGTGTATGTATGTGCGTGGGATGCAGGATCGGCCGTTGGATGCGGCCTTTGTGATATGTGAACGTGTTTTTGGAGGAGATGTAGGAGGATGAGGTAAGGACTCTTACGTAGGGTATGTGTCTTTTGATGGCTGGAGAAACAATAATATTTGTGATTAAGATTTTCTCGGTTATTGGAAATTCAGTGTATTCAAGTTATTTATTTATTTAATACTATTAAATGAGCTCAAAATATCTTGATACAAAAATAAATATTTACAATAAATAAGTGGCTTGGAGACGGCCGTTTATCGCTAATACTTAAATATTGTTAAAATTAGAATCTGAAGAAAAGTGAGAAAACTGCATATTTAAAAGTTATGAGTGATGAAATACTAGTTATTTTTGTCGGTATATGGTTCCACGATCTTTTTAAACAGTTTGAACTGCATTCGTTTTCTTGTATTGGTCTATGACTTCGAAGGGAGTAACTTAGGCGTCTAAGGGTAATCAAATTGAGAATTGAATTACAGTTTAGAAAGTTATTTAAGATTTTAAACATAAGTGCGTAGTCGTGGTAGTGATGGAGTGATTTAATCGTGAGAATGTTGAATTCGGTTGCTGGAACCGTGTAGTCGTGCGCTTGATAACAAAGATAACGGAAAAATTTGTGTTGTATCGATTCGAGCAAGTTGATTTGGTTGTTAATAAACGGCGACCAAAACAAAGTTATTGTGAAATTACAACATAATTTTTCTAACGTTTCGAATTATTCTATACATTTCCACCACAACTGTTTGAAAATAATGCCCTTTACTGCGTTCAAAACATTTTCTTCCTACAACCTTTATATACAAACCCTTCTGCAACCAACCTACAACGTTAACTATATACACTTCCACGCGGCGGCAACCTTTAAATCCGCTCTTACACGACTGTCGGTATTCCTCTATATACACCAACCTCCGTACTTCTCTTGCGCAACTCGTAAGATTGTTTCAGACGGATGAATTTCAATTTGCAAACAGCCGCGTGCACGCCATGGCTGATTGTAAATTTGCCCCTGGGCTGTGTTCCGCCTTTCAAAAGCTCCATGAGTAAGCGGCAAACATGAGAGAGAGAGAGAGAGAGAGAAGCAAAAGGGAATTTCTGAAGAGCCTTGTCGAACGATTCAATAGAGCGAGGAGGAGGGAGGAGGAACGAGTAAAACGAATTCTCGTGGCGGTGGCGAATAATAACGTAGCGGTACGAGGATTCGAGGGGTGGAGTACCGTGGCGTGCGGATTGGATGCGATTTGCAAGCGCGGGAGAAAAATTAAAGTGCAGCGCGGTTTGAAGTGTAAATTTGTTTCCATGTTGCTTACGTATTTGTGTGTGTGTGTGTGTGTGTGTGTGTGTGTGTGTGGATCTGCGGAAGGAGGATGGAACAGGAGGCTTTTTGCGATAGAGTATACGAATGTGTAAGAAAGTTGAAGTGCAAAAGATTTATAAAACCTTCTCTATACCTATATTTTTATATTGGTTATTATCGTCTTCTATTTTAATTTTCTATAATCTTAAATATTTGTTCATTAATAAAACAATTAGTTAAAACGACTTTAGCGAATCGCATTCACACTTATATTTCTTCAACAAATAAGTATACAACCTCTATTTCCTAACCAGCGTCTAAAATATTTCCAAACCCAAATTACACCAGTCCTCTTACCTCCACCTGCTTTCACCGCCTCTTGATAATCTCATTAGCCTCTCAAACATTTAGGAACGCACGCGCTAAGACCGCGTCTTAACGAAGCCCATTCACGATGGTTATTATCGCGGCGCTGCCGACCGCGTAATCGTCCCCCGGTAGCTTAATAATCAAGTCGAGTGTGTATGTGTGTAGGGGGTGGAGAACTCGAAAGAATGCACGTGAGGCTGTGGTTGTTGTCGTAGTCGAATGGGGTAATGGAGAAGAAAGGTGTTGGGATTATGCAGTTGGGTAACAGTGCTAGTGTGAGTTTAGAGGTTGTTTATGTAGAGAGTTTTTTTTTTGGTAATTGGGGAGGATTTTTGTGATTAGTAAAACCGCCAGGCCTGAAGCTCTGAGATTCTGAGATTCTGAGATTATAATATCAGCGTTGATAGTTTTGAGATTACAAAGAAGTCGCTCGAGGGGCTGATAGAACATCTTGAGTTTCAATTAAAATTTTCATTAATTCAAACATTATATTTGTAGAAACTAATCATCCTATACTATTAATTTTGTTAACAATATACAAAATAAAAAAAAGCCATTAAACAATAACGTCTGCAACGTCTTCAAAAAACGAAGAACCATAAAGCCCAACTACTCTCAGACCGCATCTTCTCTCTCCCTCACTCTCCTTCTCAAATTCAACCTCTCAATCGCCGGTCGGCGCAACAACAACCACTCAATTATACCTCGGGCAACTCCTCCAAGAACCGACCGCACCAGCAGCAGAGCAGTACTACCGAGTAGGAAATAGTTATCGTAGCTCTCTCTCTCTCTCCTCCGTATCGTCGTCGTTGTCCCTCGAAATACGCAAGAGACAATTAGTCGTCGTTGTCGTCGTTGGCTGCAGCAGCAGCGCGACGAAAAGTTCACCGCGCGACGCTGGCATCACAATGAAATTAATTAGGAACGTCCGACGACTCTGCGGTTGAGAGGGAAAGAAGAATGTCGGATATAATTTCGCGGTCGGTGGTGTATATATATATATATATATATGGTAGCAAGAGGTATAGAGCCAGTCTGTTTTGTTTTTATGCTGTAGAGATTCGAAGCCCGCAAGCTCGCGCTGGCTTTGATTCGAATTGAGTGGCCAAGTGAGAGTGAGAGAATGGCTGGGATGGATGGTGGTATTGTTAATTTTGCGGCCGAGCGAGGGTTAATTTCTGAGGTGAGGGTGGGATTATAGGTTGCTGTGGTGTACAAGGCTGAAGGGATGGAGAATTTTCAGGTTTTGGAGGAAAGGATTGGGGAGGATTTTTTTTGTTATGTACATGGTAATGATATTTTATTGAAAAAAGTCAAATTATACGTATCGTAATATGTATAGTATTTTTCTAAGTTTGCATAAGAATTTCGGAAATAATACATCTCTGTTTATGTAAACAAAGTGTGTATACGTATAATGGAATCTACTTTCTCGATAGCCGAATAACAAAACAAAACAGACGTGAAGGTGAATAGTTTTGAAATTTATATGTATTTGGGTCCAAAGACCTTTCGTCTGACAATCGCGTAACACAAGAATGTCTTTATTGACTATTCATTTTCAGAACTAGTAATAGTATGAATAAAAAAAATTTTATAATCTATCTTACAAAGCTACATTTACTATAAAACACACGCAAAAATAATATTTAGAATGATATTAGGAAAAAATATACGCATCTAAAAATTGTAAATAAATTCGTTACCTCTCGAATCATAAATAATTATGAGTCCATCATACACTCATAAAAAAATTTCCAAACCCACTCAGTTACAAACTTCCAACCTCTCCAACCAAACGACCCTCAACCTCCCAATCCTCACCATCGCACATCGATCGTGCAACTGCAACGCATCTCTAGACGCACAAAAACTCTCCTCTCTCTCTCTCTCTCTCTCTTACTTGCCATCTAAAACCTCCTCTTTCTCTCTCTCGTACTCACCCAAGATAATCGTCTTCATCCCGGCGCTCGCGCGTCCCCAATTGCTTGAGAGTGCGCGAGCGCCATAGACAAAGACATCGTAACGCGCGCGGGTGGAGGCCATTACGGCGAATCGGCTGCGAACGACGCGTAGCTCGCGCAAGCGCGCGATTGTTTCGACGGGACGAAGTCGCGCGAAATGGGGGAAATTATAATTAACTTGGATTGCGCCGGGAAGAGAGTGAGATTCGGGAGGGCTGTAATGCCATATTACGAGTATAAGGACGTTATAGAAGGAGAGAGAGACAGAGAAAGAGAGAGAGAGAGTGGGTATATATCTATATAGGCGGATGGAGATGTGATCTGGTGTGAGTATGAATGGTTCGAGTAAAAAGATGATTTCCGAAGCTGGTTCAAGTTGCAATGTTTATTTGTTTGTTTTTTAATAAAACAAGAAAAAAAAACAACGTTGATTGGAAACAATAGCGCGTAGTAAACAAATAGCGCATCTGCAATCTTCCGACACGACATGAGGAAAAGGTTATAGATAAGACACGCGCAGTAGCACCTGATAAAGTCTGTCTTGTAACTATACAGCATTACGTCATCGTGCGATAACCATCGTTTTCATCGATAAGATCTGTTGTTCTTAAATGCGCTCTTTCATTAACTTTTGTTTCTATTATTCTTATCAATCTTAATATAAACTTTTTGCACACACATATAATATATATATATATATATATATATGCAATTCTCACGTAAGTGACGACAAAACTCGAAATCACATTTTCAAAAATTTTGTTCGAGCACACCTTCGGCGCATGATTTTTCTTGTTTATTATAGTATATTAAATGAAAATCTACAGCTAAACAGCGTTCATAGAGTGACTTATTTTTTTTAGAGCAGCTTATAGTTTGAACAGTCGTTTGCATTTTCAGTGATTTTTAGCGAATCGCTAAAAACTACTGTAAGTTGCTCTAAAAAGAATAAATCATTCGATGGACGCTGCACAACCTCCGATCTTCATTTTATATACCATAATAAATTAGAAAAATAATGCGCCGAAGGTGTGCTCAAAAAAATTATTTCAAATCGTGATTTCGAGTTTTATTGTCACTTTTGTGAGATTTGCACATATACACATACACACTTCTAGTCATCCGACTTTTCCTTCAAATATATACCAAGTAGTACAGCCTACACTCGCCTTGTACACAATGGGCCTTCAGAAAGAGAGGGAGAGAGAGTCTCGCGACTACTACTACTACTACTACTACTACTACTACTACTACCGTTTTCAGCTGCTCGCGTACCTATACGTGCCATTCAAAGACGACGCTATAGGCAGGCGCGCTTGCCTTTGAGCTTCTGCGCGCGAGCAACGCTCAATGGGCCTTTCAAGGCTTTGCTAGACGACGACGACGACGACGAGATGAAATTCGCGTAATGCTCTCGTCGTCTACGTCTACGTTGTCACTACAACGGTCGGGTGCAAGGAGCTCCAGAGAGTAGGTACGAAAAGGACGTGGGTGGGGGTTTTCAAGGGGTGAGTGTATTGATTTAAAGGGGTGAGAGTTGGTTTGGCTACATATATAATACTTTTTGATATATGTATTTATAGAATGTTTTTCAAATGTGCATATAAAAAAAGAAACTTTCTCGTATTCTTTCATGAGGTACAACCAAGGTAGTAGTCTAATGAAGAGATCTCGCCTCGCAGCTGTAAACTGTCGTCCGCGTTAAAATGGGAGGGTAAAAACTGTAGGGAGACTTGCCTAATTAATGTACAACTTCTCGTAGTCTTAATTTCGCGTAATGAGAAGGACCGAGGTAAAAGAAGAAATCAAGGGTCTTCCCCTCGCCAATTAAACTCGCCGGCTACTCACGCGCAGAATTATACTCGAGATTTATTGTATATATAACAGTTATGTTGGAGTTGAGATTATTTTTTTGGTTCCTAGAAGCTTTTATAACAGAAAATATTCCACGGTTTATATCACAAACCTATTAACGACCGAAACCCTGACACTATAGATCATCCCGATGTTCGGAGTGCACGTGACCTCTCGCCGAATCATTTATCGGGTCTAGTTATATATATACCTATATCTCTTACTCACACATACATCCGTATAAGCCATACGCATCGTACGATAGCAAAGCTGCCGATTCAGCGTGGCTGAAAATCGCGTAGGTGTCTCGTTATCCTCTAGGCCGTGTTCTATCTCTCTCTCTCTCTCTCGCAGTATGGAGCTGAAGAGTCGTTAGTGTCCAATCTCTCGCGTCATCGATTCGCGTAGTATATACGTATACGTATATGTGTGTATATGTGGGTCGAGATGGGAATCGAGGAACGACGACGCGTCAACTCCAAAGCGCCCCGCAGTCGTTGATGCGATATATTTCGACGCGGGTGTGAAAGTGCTGTGAAGAGAGAGAGAGAGAGAGGGAGAGAGAGAGAGGTTTTTATTTCACGAATGTACAGAGCTGCTTGTTAGAGGAAAAGAGTGCAGTGAGATGGGTCGTTTGATAAAAAGAAAAAAAAAATAGAAGGGTAATTTTGAATGGTTTGGTAGAAATTTAAGTATAATTTAGTTTGACTGTTACGTTTTGCTTGTTACGAAGAGAGATGTTTATTTATTTAATGAACTGAAAGAGCGTACAAAATTTTTAAATTTCATTTTTCCGTATGGTTTTACCAAATTTAAAAGCTCTAATATTCAAGAATCAAATCAACGGGAAGGAATGCAGAAGAAAATATTTTTTATACTTGTTTTCAACAACAAACATTCAAAGTGTATACCGAAAAGCCGCTCGAAGATACCACTGCATATATATACAGACATACTTTGCGTGAAAATGCGCGTAATCGACGGACAAAAAGCTCACGTACACAGCGACGACGGGTAAAAAACTCCCCCGACTTGTGGACAAAAAAGACGCGCGTACGTGGAATTTCGCGTGCAAGCGCGCACGAGTAGACGAAGAAAAAAACCGTTGAAAGAGGCGAAGCTCGCGCGTGATCGTCGTCGTTTTTGTTTTCTCGAAAGTATACAAGGTTCCCTTCTGTATTCCTAAAAGTAAATGAATTTTGGATAAAGTATATTTTTTATTTAAGTTTACGCCGTCGAATGTTTGGTTAAATTCTATAATAAAATAAAAAGTACGTACACCGTAGCCAACGAAAGAAGAAAAAAAAAAGACACATACACGAGAGCGTTTTTCGCTGTGAAAAACAAGGAACTACCCCACCGCACCATCACAAGAGAGAGAATCTCTTGTAAACACGTGCGGAGGGAGATCGAAGCTGCCGCCGTCGACGACGCCGTCGGAGCCAATGAACTCTATCTGGCGCGCATCGACGACGCGCGTGCGACTGCTGTACATATATAACGCCTGCGGCGATCTAGCTGACAGAGAGAAAGAGAGAGAATGGCATCAAAGCGCGCGGTGATAGAGAGTGTGAGAGGGAGGAGGGACCGGTGATAGGGTTTTTAGTGGTAGCATGCGTTGGCATGGTTCGAAAATTTTTGTAGAGGGTAGAGATGTTTTTTTTTTTGGTTCAGGGGATATGGTTGAATTTGGAGATAATGTTGTTTGTAGTGTAGGTGAGGCGTAGTAGGAAGAAAGATAATTTCTAACAGTGGTACCGGTAATAGTGATGTATTTTTTATTTAAGCAATAGTAGCTATTGATAGCTTTATTTAAAGAATAAGTAAAACTGATAAATAGATTCCTGAAAGATGTTGCTAACAGAGAAAAAAATTAGTTAACTTAAAGGTTTTTTAAAGTTATTATTATTGATTTACTTTTAATAAGGTGATTGTGAATTGGAGTTACAGTTGAATGAGAATTCTAGTTGACAAAAGTGTTTTTCACCGTTAGAAACAGTTTTTAAAGGTTTATTGGAATCTTGAACTAATTGTTCAAATAAAGCTATATTGATAGTCTATATTTTTGAACGTAAAGCTATCACTTTTTTTGGTACCAGTTCTTAATTAAAAATGAAATTCAAATTTCCACCGCGCTGTCGATTTTTTAAGAGGAATAATCGAAATCGGTTATGGTTAATTGAGTTGTCAATCCAATTTCGTTGAAAATTTTACATTCGTCTACAATATACATATTTTACAGTCACCAGAAAAATGTTCTATTCCAATTCATCTTACAAACCCTGTTTTCAGATAACTTACACCTTCCAACAAATTACAAACTACGAATTCGACTCATATACCACTACACCAGAGAATATATACCTATCGTCCAAGAAAAACAGTACGACTCCGTCGTCCCAACGTTCGCGCACGTGAGCCCCTCGAAAACAGAGACGTCAACCCCCTTCACCTTTGACCGTGACGCTCACGTTCACTCGGCCTGGCTGCCGTAGGCCCGCTCAATTTGTATGTTAATTCGCGAGTGTTTGCCGGCCAGCGGCGCAGTACGCTTAATAATGTCATGTTTATTCAGCGATGATATCGCGGGGGTGTGTGCGCAAACGCGGATAAAAAAAACGAGACTAGGGTGGAGGAAATAGAGAGAAAGAGAGAGAGAGAGAGAGAGAGAGAGAGAGAGAGAGAGAGAGAGAGAGAGAGAGAGAGAGAGAGAGAGAGAGATAGAGCGAGAGAGTGAGCTTTGACGCCGCGGGGATGAATATTAATTTGCGTCGTTGGTGCTGCATATACATATACATACATACATGTGCACGTGGAAACGTAGGGATACGAGGCTGATTATGGAGCGAGGAATGTGATTTTTTGTGAGTAAATGGGTACAGAGGGGGTAGGGTTATGCTAGGTTGATGGTCTTATGATTGGAGTGATGGTGGAAGGTGAAATTGAGCGGTGCTTAGAAGTCATCTAGGTATGATTATAAATAATTCCTCGTGTTATTTGATTGTGGTAAGCTGTGTTGTTAGACGATGGAATACTGATGGTTTCGGATGATAAGAATCCGAGAGAAATAAAAAAGAATTGCAACAGTTTTTTTTTCTAGATTATAACGAAAATTCAATAATATTTTATACTGTATCAAATTAACCTGCCGTCAAATCGCAAAAAAAATCCTTTCATTTTCACAACACACAAAAGTCAGCAACTGTCCATCGAAATCCACCACAGCCACGCATTACATTCCATTTGTCACTCCGAAAAACCCCTTTTAATCAAACGCAACACCATCATCCATCCCTTCTACCATTGAACACGAAAAATTCTACTTCGACTCTCGTATATACGCACCGCAAAAAGCTCACCCTGGACTTTCCAATAACGTCTAGCGCACCGCGTGTGCGAAACACGTGTGCGTGTGCGTGTATGTGTGTGTGTGTGTGTCTGGTGAGGCGCGAAAAAATCGCGATTATACGAGAGTCTGTCGCGCGACGTGTCGTCGTCGTCGTCGTTGCAGCAGCAGCAGGACGAGAGAGGAGAGCTTTGTAAAAAAAAAAGTTGCCGTCACGTCGCATACAAATGATGAATTACGGATATCGATCCGAGGCATCTGCGATATGGTTCCTGTCCGAGAATCAGAGGAATGGTCAATGGTAGTAGTGTTACTACTGCATCTGGCTTGTGGTTCAATGTAGGATAATTTTTTTTATATATATTTAGAATCTTGTTTACTACTACTATAGTGCAAATTCATATATACAAAACATAATGAAACTTTTTCAAATCGTCTCGCCACTGCTATAACCACGTCGATTCTACAACTGCTATGTATATCTACTCTCCACTATCCATCCCGTACCGTGTCCCAACCTAATTACCAGCCAATCTAGATGCAAAAAACAAACGGGAAGAAGCACAACCCATCGTCCTCCACCTCCTCTTCTGTGCCACCCTGTCGAATATTGCGGCTATTCTCCAAGGGGAAAAGTCACCTCTCACTCTCTCTCTCTCTCTCTCTCTCTCTCTCTCTCTCTGCGTGGATTTTGCAATTTCTCTGTGATGCTGCTTCTCTCTCCCTCTACTAATTTTCACCGAGTTTAATTGAGTGTGGACCGAGCGAGAGAGAGAGAGAGAGAGAGAGAGAGAGAGAGAGAGAGAGAGAGAGAGAAAAAGTGAGAGTCGAAATCGGAAACGCGTCGTCAACGTTACAGAGGCAAATATAGGAGGG
>JAYJLV010109534.1:0-11387 GCA_036873485.1 Torymus texanus | reverse complement strand
AAAAGGCAGATATGGGAATTCTATTAGGATATAGTGAGGTAGGATATAGAGTCCTATTAAACAATAAAATGATAGTTTCTAGACATGAGGATATAGTAGAGGTAAATGTAAAGTGTATAGGACTTGATGAGGTAGAGTTAAAATATCCATCTCCTTGTACTTCGACTCTCGAGTCAGGTAGAAGAGAACAAAATGATCGTGATAATGATTTAAGCGATGATAATGTTTTTCAAAGCGCGGATGAGAATGATGAACAGGAACTAAAAGTTGTAAATAAGAAAAATTTAGAACTACTAAAAGTCCCACGTAGATCTTACACGTGAGAGAAAAAGCTCAATAAGGTATCCAGAGAATGCTTCGAATAATATTAATGTAAATTACTGCAAGGTCTTCTATATACATTTGAGGAGGCGATGAATAACAATGATAGTGAAAACTGGATAAAAGCTATGGATAAAGAAATAGAAAGTTTAAATGAAAATAAGACATGGGAATTAGTTTAAAAAAATGCCAAATGAAAAGGTACTAGATGTAAAATAGGTTTACAGTAAGAAATCTGATGATACATATAAAGCGAGTTTAGTTGTAAGAGGATTTCAGCAGACAAATGTTATTGACGACATATACGCTCCAGTAGCTAAAATTAAAACCTTAAAAATTTTGTTTTTTTTTTGTTGCCAGAATGGTCTAATTATAAAATAGATGGATGTAGTCACAGCATTTTTAAATGAAGAAGTAAGCTCAGAGGTATATGTCAGTCAACCGGAAGGTTATAGCGATGGGACGAACAAAGTTTGTAAATTACGTAAAGCATTGTACGGACTGCGAGAAAGTCAAGAGCATGGTATAAATGTCTGGATGAATATCTAACAAAGATAAAATTTAAAAAGAGTAGATTATTTCTTTATATACTCAAGGTGAGGTTATAGATCAAATTTACTTATTAATATATGTCGATGATTTGTTAATTTGTAGTAAAAGTAAAAAGAAAATTAAGAATTTAAAAAAATTCTTGTCAGAAAAATTTAAGATGAAAGATCTAGGAGAAGTTAAAGAATACCTTGGTATTAATATAGAGTATGATTATCGAAATTGTGATATGAAATTAAGTCAAACTAAGTATATAGAATCATTACCGAATAAATATCAATTGCAGAATAGTAAATTATATAGCAGTCCTATGGAAACGAATCTAAAAATTGAAAAGGCTGAAATATGCGAGTCAGATATTAAATATAGAAATTTGATAGATGCATTATTATATATAAGTTCTAGTACAAGGCCCGATATAAGTTATAGTGTAAATTATCTGAGTAGGTATCAAAATAGTTATAATGAGACTCATTGGAAATATGCGTTACGAATCTTAAAATATTTCTATTTAACTAAAGATTTAAAGATGAACTATAAAAGAAATGTAAATTGCAAAACTATAGATTGTTATGTAGACGCAGCAATCTGGTCTGGTGATAATGTAGACAGAAAATCCACATCTGGATATGTTATTAAACTGTTTGAAAACGTAATTGATTGGAAAACGCGAAAACAAAAACCGTAATAAAGGCCTCAACTTATGCAGAATATGTAGACTTGTGCGAGGCAGTTAGGGAAGAAAAATTTATACTAGAGTTATTAAAAAATTTTAATGTAGAATTGAGCAATCCTGTAAAGATATTTGAGGATAATACAGGCGCGATAAATATAGCAAATTATGGAAACTTTACTAAGAATTCGAAGCATATAAAAATACATTATCACTATGTTCATGAAAGCGTGAAAGAAAAAGAAATTGTAAAAATTAAAATCGACTCAAATGATAATGTTGCGGATATCGTGACAAAAGCATTGTGTAAAGATAAGTTTGAGAAGTTCAGAAAATTACTGAAGATAATGTAATAAATAAAAGTTTACAATATATGTGTAAGGTGTGACACGGAAAATTGCGTGTCATCTGCGAAGACGAGATACGCGCCAAGATACGGTGGCTTTGGCGAGCGGAGCCTCGAGGTGCGGCGTCGTACGCACACATACGCGCGCCTGTGTTCCGTTGCCTTGTCGTAGGCAACGGCATTCCCCCGTACGTCCCTTCCTTCCCCTACACTGCCTTAGCTGTAGCCGCGAAAAGGATGCAGAAACACTACAGCGTAAGCAGATCAGCGGGTAAGGAGAGGCACGACGTCGCCATCTCCCTACGCCGAGCAAGCAGCAGCCGACATCCGATGAGGCAGAGAGAGAAAGACAGAGAAGGAGAGAGAGACAGCACCGGTACGGCAGCGCGGACTCGGCCCGCCGATCGCAGGCAGGAGCCTGAATAAGAGAGGCTCGCGCGCGCCGCGGTGAAGAAAGCGGCCGATCCGCGAAGCAGAGAGCAGAAGCCCGTGCACGTCTCCGGCCGGCAAACAGGCAATGACATCTAATCTGGCCAAGGTTGGCTTTCCCATATTATCCTTTTCCCCGGGTTTTTCGCGATTGTGTGTGTGCGCGTCGTCGTCGGGAATTGCGTAGGTTTTTCGAACCCGCGAAACGCTATAGCGCGTGCTAGAGCTGTAGCTAGTGTAGATAGATAATTTTCGTACGTTTACGATGGAAAGTTTGGATTGGAGCTGGGTTTCGCTCGGAGTCGACCGAGAGGATTTAATGTGTGTTAATCCCGAAGCGGCAGCTCAAGCTCTTTAGCGCGCAGTTAATAAATTAACCGACGGGGAAGTCGCTATGAATATTCAGCGATTTGGGTTGAATTTTTGCTCGGATGCGATGATTTTGGGGAATCAGCTAGAGCGATATGAAATGCGTTGTCATTTCGGAAAAGCAACAGCGCCATGGGATCCAGCCAGAGATGAGCCGGCCAGAGTAGCTGATTCGTCACACAGTGGAGCATCGCCGTCGAGCAGGGGGCTTTCTGTAGAAAATTCTTCGCCGCATAGGGAATCAATCAGTTGTAGCTTCAGTCGTTGAAAATAATGTGCCGCTGTCCACAGGCCAGTCGATAGGTTGTTTTCAGGATCCGATCTCCATGGAAGCACCGTCGCAGACTTTTCTGTCGCAGCTACGCATCGAAGTTGGAGAGTCGAGGAGCCACGAAGACGCACGAGTCAATGGCGTAGTGTCGACGGCGCAAGGCGCTGACGCGCCGAGACATGTGAGCATTGCCATGTTACAGCCGATGCGAGGTACAAGAGAGATAGTCTCGCAGCCGTGAGCGCAGTCGACGCGCTACCCATTAAACCTCTCGCGCGGGTTCCAGCAAAGCAGCTACGTTGAGGAGGAGATGGATTTCTCCAGTACTTCTCACCGAGTATGCACCAATTTGCCAACAGCGACGCAAGGCGTATTGTCTACGTCCGAGCTCGTTGTTCGATAGAACGTCATTCTTCCCACTTCCGGGGTGGCCGTCGCAGCCAGAGAGACATTTAATAAGTGAAGGTCACGTCGTTGTTTCTTCTGCTTGTCCTTCGTCGTCGTCGCATGCTTCACAGCTGCCAGCTACAGTTGCCGTCAGAAATAGGCCAATCATCGGACATCTGTCTTGCGCGAATGAAAGACTTTACCGTTAGTTTTCCTTTTAATTATTAACGAGGAAGATCACCCTCCAGTTTTAGCCCCCGGGTCGCTGATTAAGAGAAGTGCTATTAGCAACGTCGAGCCAAGGCTGTTCTTCAATATCGAGTTAAATGGAAGAAGGCTCTTATGCATGTTCGACGATGGCTCTGTCCACTCTTATCTCAGCAAAGGTGTCAGTAGAGAATTTTCGGGGAAATTAGAACAGCTATCAGCTTCAGTGCGTGTAGCAGATGGAGGTGCGGTGAAGCTACAGGGAGTTTTGCAAGTTACTGTATATATCGATGATACGCAGTTATCAAAGCATTTCCGCATAGCTGACAAGCTTCAATATGACTGCATCCTTGGAATCGACTTTAAACGGCTGTTTACGATGAAGATCGATTACGAGAATGATACGTGGTGGACGCCGAAGGGAGTGGTGCATCAGTTTTACCCTTACAGCCAGGATCCAATGTGTTTTCCAGCTCTAACCAGCATAGGAGGATTAAGTCGCGCTACAGCTGACCAGCAGTTAATCATTGAGGAGATCAAGCGGAAATTGATTCCACCCACACCGGAGAAGTTGGGATTGGCTCCACATTTTATTGACATTCAAGGACAAGAGCCTATTTGCCAAGCTCCTCGGAAATATATGCCAAAGATTCTGGATAGGATGCTGGAGGAGGAAATAATCGAGCCATCCGACAGCCCCTGGAGAAGCTGCCCGGTGTTGGTTCCGAAGACGTTTGATGCTTTTAGATTTTGTATAAATTATCGTCAAGTGAATAAGTACACGAAGTCTCTCGCGTATCCATTGCGTAACATGGATGATATTTTAGATAAGTTAAGTTCAGCTAAGTACATTTCTAAGTTAGATTTAAGCGAGGCATACCACCAGATTCCATTGGATCCGAAGTGTCGTGAGACTACAACATTCTCGGTACCAGGGTGAGGACATTTCCATTTTATTCGGTTGCCGTATGGATTAACCAACACTCCAGCTGTATTTCAACAAATCATGGACAATCTCATCAAAGCTGCGTGGGAGCCATATGTCTTTGCCTACTTGGACGATGTCATTATCGTCTCGCCAACCTTCCAAGAGTACACCAAGTGGTTAGAAACGGTGCTCTCGGCGTTAAAAGAAGTAAACCTGCAAATTAACCTCAAGAAGTCTGAATTTTGCTGTACAGAGGTTAAATACCTGGGCTACGTCGTAAACGAAGAAGGACTGAAGACAGATGAAGATAAAATGAAGCCCATTCTCGAGTATCTAGCGCCAATTAACCTCAGACAATTGCGAAGATTTCTAGGTATGATTGGCTGGTATTCACGCTTCATAGCTCATTTAGCTGAATATAAAGCACCGCTGACTAAGTTGCTCAGGAAAGATGTAACGTGGCAATGGCAGGAAGAGCAACAGCAAGCGTTTGGAAGGCTGAAGCTCGCGCTGATGCAAGCTCCTGTGCTTGCGAGACTAGATCTGTCGCTACCTGCAAACCGACGCAAGCGATTACGCTGTAGCCGGCGTCTTGACGCAGGTATTCGATGGCGAGGAGCATCCTATCTATTTTGTGAGCCGAACTCTGTCGAAGGCAGAAAAGCATTATACGGTCACTGAAAAGGAATGCCTCGCTGTCTTATGGGCAGTCGAACGGCTACGAGGTTATTTACAAGGTGAGAAGTTTATTGTAATCACCGACCATCACAGTTTGTTGTGGATAAATAACCGTAGAGATCCAACTGGTCATTTAGCCAGATGGAATACCGCCTTGCAAATTTACATAATCGCTGTGCATAAGGTTCCGGATGCACTGTCGCGTGCATGGGAAGGAACGCATGAGCTTGCAGCTATAGCGACAGCTACCGCTGATGATCCGTGGTATCAGGGGAGAATTAGTAACATTGAGAAAAATCCAAAGAAATACCCGAATTGGAAGGTAGTCAATGGATTGCTGTACGCTCATCGTCCGAATAAAACCATCGATCCATTGATGCCAGACATGGATGCCTGGAAGTTAGTTCTTTCTGAAGCCGATCGAGGAAAAGTTGTAGCAGAAGCTCATGATACGCCCCAAGCAGGACATCTGGGCGTAGACAAAACCTTTGCGAGGATAGCTACGCACTATTATTGGCCAGGCTACTACAGAGATGTGTGTTGGTATGTTGCCGCCTGTCAAGCCTGTCAAGCGCATAAGGTCTCTCATTAAGCTACAGCAGGCCTGATTACAGGGCGAGACATTGAAGGGCCATGGGTAGTAGTTCCGCGGACATAATGGGTCCGAATCCTCCCTCGCGCGCAGGTAACAAGTATGTAATCGTATTTAAAGACTTGTTTACCAGGTATGTCGAGCTGAAAGCTATAAGGAAGGCAGACGCCAAAACAGTGCTAAAAGCGTTCGAGGAATTAGTTGTAAATCGCTGGAGTTGTCCCCGCGTGTTACTTACGGATAATGGGACGGAGTTTGCCAACCGCATGGTCACGGAATAGTTAGAAGAGTATGGAATAAGACAATCTACTATTCCACCGTACCATGCGCAGGCAAATCCTGTCGAGAAGGTTAATCGAAACTTAAAGGCGATGATAAATAGCTTTCTAGCAGGGGACCATAGGGACTGGGATTCGCATTTAGTAGAGTTAGGATTCGCGTTGAATAGTGCCGTTCATGCGTCCTTAAGGGCTTCCCCAGCCTTTTTGAATTTTGGAAGAAATCCTATCCCACCTATCCTATTACGTAACCACCTTGAACATCCTGAAATTCCCCCATCAGACTTCGAACAATGGAAGAGACATGCCAGCAGATTACCTGATTTGCATGACCTTGTGCGTCATCATATGGATAAAGCTTGAGCAAGGCACGCTCGGAATTACAATAAGAATCGCAGAGAAATGCTCTATCAAGTAGGTGATAGAGTAAGTCGCCGAAATCATGTGCTGTCATACGCGGTGGATCGATTTGCAGCTAAGCAAGCACCGAAGTTTATTGGGCCGGCGGAAGTCGTAAAAGTATACTCTCCCGTGGTATACTTGGTAGAGGATCTCGATTCAAAAAGTCGGACAAAGGTGTTTGTCAATGACTTAAAAAGTATACGCCGCCTAGAGGATTGCCTCCGTCACCCGCTGAAGCTACAGAGAAATCCTGCACTGTTGTAGAAAATGAATTTATCCGAAGAGGAGTGAACACCGTTCCTCTCCATCGGCCGGGTTGCGAGACTCGCACCCCCGCCGACCCCAGCTAAGCCGAGGCAAGTGGGCCGCGGACGAGGACGCGGACGGGAGGTGCCCCTGCCACCGCCAGGGTTGGCCGCTCTAGATCCTTTACCGGACAACCGGGGCAGCCAACATCAGCCCCTGACATTCCGGGGAGGGTTCGAAATGAGTCCAGCCCCATCTCGCGGCGAGGCCGAGGCAGGCCTAGGAAGGCCTCAAGTAACGTGGCGAGGATTCCCGGAGCTTCAGCTGCAGCTGAAATCCCCGTTGGCCTCAGGACCGCCACCGCCGATCGACTCAGTGGTCGCGGACGAGCCCGCACCTACTAGCGTCCGACCGCCACCGGAGGCTGGCGCTGCACACCCCGGCTGTTGGAATTGTGTCGAGTTTGACCACAGCCGGTTGGTGTGCCCTCTCCCACGCAGGCGTACCTGCTTTATGTCCGGCCGCCCAGGAGTCACCGTCACCACCTGCCTCACATGCTGCCAGGATTGGGGCCAGCGCCAATTGCGGCGCCTACAAAAATAAAGAAGCAACATGTGCGATGTACAGCGATTAAGGGAGCCAAGGCTCTGAATAAAGCAGCCCCTTTACCTCCTTAAATGTGTCGGTTTTATTCATCCCTGACCCCTCCTAGTCCTTCGAACCAAGCGAGCACGTAAAAACTTAAAGCTAAAGCATGAGAATTCGCAAATATAGTAGTCAATCGGTTGTCTTTTGCTAAATTCCAGATAGTCGCGATAGCTTCAGCATGACAACAAGTCTGCCAGAACGTGGCTCAAAAGAGCAGTCGGGCAGGAGATTGGCCAGGTAAGATGCTGTTGCAGCTGATTATTGATTTTCATTTATTGTAATAGTTTGAAGTGAATGTAAGATGTAGGAGTGTTGTGTGAGATATGCCGCAGGATTCGGGAACCGCGTAGGGGATTCTATTGTCGAACTACCTACGCCAGGTTGCCATAAGTAAACACATACTCACCCGGTTACACATTTCACACAGATCTACTCTGAAGCCCAGCAGCAGAAGAAGATGATGACCACACAAACATTTACACGCACCCCGCTATAGATAATACCGATTAGCTTAGGTTAAGTCTTTAGGTGTATAAGTTAGTAGAGGAGTAGTGGAAGAAATTGGAAGATAGTCAGGGACTACACCAAGTTTATGAGGGGGGAGTTGTGACACGGCAAATTGAGCTGTAGCTAGTGTAGATAGATAGTTTTCGTACTCTCGGCTGCTTGCTAGCCGGCGAATTAAGTAAACGGTGCAAGTGACGCATGCACCTGGCGCCAGGGTTTATTATGTATTATCACCCCTTGTTTTTCGAATAAATAAAATTTGTTACGTGTGTGTGAAAAATCCAGTGTGGTAGTGCGTAGTATTTTTTACACACCATCAGACTCCCCTTCCCATGATATGTCACTCTGCCCCGATCCCCAGCAGAGTGTGACAAAGGAGGTGTGTTGAAAATAGTATACATCTATATTGTAAACATGAGAAGTACAATAATATGTGTGAGCGCGCGACTGTACCGAGAGCGCGCAAGTATGAGTGTGAACGCACACATGGAAGTCTCCTCTCTCTGCCGCTGTACGTTGAACAATTAGCACCTCGCGAGTTGCGTGTGGCGCAAGGATGCGCCGTAGTTACAAGTTTCAATAAAGTCTTTTATTATTTCTTGATTAATAAATGTCTTCTCCTCATTTACCATCACAACTCAAGAGCTACAATGTTGCCAAAGACGACAAGTACATCATTTACTTTGACGTCAACAACTTGTATGGATGGGCTATGATAGAATGCTTACCGTATGGAGGTTTCGGGTGGGTAGATGATGTAATTAAACCAAATTTCTTTGACGTACCTGATGACAATGCCGTTGGCTATATTCTTGAAGTAGATCTTGCTTACCCCGAGGAGCTCCATGACTTGCATAAAGATCTACCATTGTGTGCAGAGCACATATCACCGCCAAGGAGCAAAAACTGATGACTACACTTTACGATAAGCAACGATATGTCATACATTAACGAACACTTAAGCAAGCCCTGTAGAATGGTTTACGACTAACCATGATTCATCGCGCGTTGCAATTCCAACAGAGTACCTGGTTGAAAACATACATCAACCTAAACAGCGTTGCGCAAACAGGCCAAGAACGAGTTTGAAAAAATGCTATTTAAACTCTTTAACAACGCTGTTTATGGCAAAATCATGGAGAATGAGAGGAAACGCATTGATGTGAAATTGGTTAACAAATGGGCTGGACGCTATGGAGCTGAAGCACTCATCACTAGACCTTACTTCTATAGCTGCGGTGTCTTCGATGAGAATTTTGTTTCCGTACAGTTGCTGCGAACGGAAATTTGTATCAAGAAGACAATTTACATCGGGTTGACAGGTTTGGATCTGTCCAAAACTTTTGTCTACAGGTTTCACTACTACATGCAAAGTCGCATGGGAAACCAAAGCAAGCTTCTGTACACCGACACGAATAGCCTCATCTATGAGGTGACAAATGTTGACATGTACAAGGTTATGCATCAAGACATTCATGAGTTTGATACCTCTAACTATCCGGAAGACAACCCGGTTAATATACCAAAGGTCAACAAGAAGAAAGTAGGTCTAATGAAGGATGAGTGCAACGGCGAAATCATCTTGGAATTCGTTGGACTGCGCAGTAAGATGTATAGCGTTAAAATACAGTAAGAAGGTAAAAGGAGTGAAAAGTTCTTTACTCAAAGCAACCATCGACTCTGACGATTACATCAAATGGTTGCAAGACAACGTTATCATCGAGAGCAGCGCAATATCCGCTCGCGACATTACGTGTTGCACACTGTGAATGACAAGAAGATTGCTCTCAGTGCACGCGATGACAAACGCCTTCTCATGCCAGGTTCAACGGATCCCTTCCATGGGGCCACTGGAGCATCATGGAGGGGATAGCCAATGAGGTTGCAGTGGTGTTCGAAGAGGGGGAAGTCGAATTACCGAATGCTACGCATCCAGCATATAATGAGGTGCAGCAGGAGCAGGGGCTCAGTCGAGCAGTCGAACTTTCAACCAGCCAACAGCAGCCTCCAGCCCTACTTATGTATAAGATTCTTCGGATGCGTGAGCCGAGTTATCTGGCTGCCTTTTTCACGGAGCACAAGCCTAGGCTGACCAGCAGGAGAGTACAGTCGGAGCTTAAACTCCCTGCCCTAAACTACAAGATGGGCGAGAGGGCATTTCTGGCCCAGGGAGTCCGCCTGTGGAACTCACTTCCTCCATCCGTGCGCCACCTCTCATCATATTCATCTTTCAAGAGGGCGGAGCACCAACACCTATTAGGTCCCGATCCTTAGCCCCTCTCTCGTGGGAAGTACCGTCTGCCAGTACGAGAGTTGATACTAGTCAGACGTAATTTATTGGTGGAATTATTGTTTTATTAATTTTAAGTTTTTTCTTTTTGACTTGTAGGTATATTTCATTTCTTATGTATTTTATAAAAACGACGTATTATCTACCTTTACTATATCATCTACTTTACTTTTATATATTTTATGACAACATATTCAATGATATTCACTAGTATTTGCGGATCTTATTTGTATTATGTGACAAAACACTATTTTGAGTATTATTTTATTTTATCTTTTAGTATTTATTTTATATCATATTCTATGTTATTGTGTTTTATTTGATTTTATTTTTTTTTTAATACTGTTATTACATTTATATGTATTAAAATTTTTTCCGTGAGAACGAAAATAAAGACATCTATCTATCTATCTCTCACAATTTCTAATTACAGATGGATTTTTCCAAGCTCAATGACATTGCTCGTGGAGGACTTCTCCGAACTAAGAAGCTGACCGACCTCAAGAGGATTTAGACGCTCTTATCCAAAATGAAAAAATGTTCAATGATCTCCAGGACGCGGACACCAAATGTGAAGTATTCATTGTATACAATGGTGGTTCAAGTATAGAATTCAAAGGAAAATAAGTGATTTGTTTGTGAATAATCGATTATTTTTTGTAAATATAGATAAAGACTGCGTTTAATAAATATTGTTTAAAAAATTATATATATGCATATGTATATTGTAAGAGTTAAATATATATTGTAAATAATGAATAAAACACTGTTCTTCGTTCAATTTAAAAAATTGTTTTTATTTAAAAACCTTTGCATGATATTATAAACTACATATCCTTTTATTGATCAAAATGTTATGCGAATTATCAAATCCAAGCCATTTTACAAATATTTTATTGCCTTTTTTCTTTATTATTTTTTCAACTAACCAGGAGAGTGCACTACCTTCGGGCCCTGGATTTGGCTCAAACTTTGGGATAAGTTTTTGGGTGTAGAAATATTATGAAAGCTGTAATATTAGATCCTAAAGCTCAAAAAAACTAAAGTTCTCGACATTTTTAGGTTTATTGCAAAGAAAGTCTTGAATAAAGCCTCTTTTTAAAAACGGTAGCCATTTAACTTAGGAAAGTTTTAAATCTCATTTAAACATAGAAAATAAAACTAGACAAGATGTCCTTTCATTTTCTTTTTTAAGGGGGGGGTAGGGTTTTGACGACGAAAAAAGGCACTTTTTTGGGAATTTTTTTACAAAATGTGGCTTATGTA
>JAYJLV010109513.1:0-11390 GCA_036873485.1 Torymus texanus | reverse complement strand
AGAGAGAGCGAGAGAGAGAGAGAGAGAGAGAGAGAGAGATAGATAGAGAGAGAGAGAGAGAGATAATAGTGCTTTTTTTGTAGCAGACCGATCGCTCAGATACAAGATGTTGATTCAAGATATATGTGTTTAGGTTGGGAAGAGAGAGAGGAAGAGAGAGAGAGAGAGAGAGAGAGAGAGAAAGATGTTTGCTTAATTGAAAAATAGAAAAATTAGGAAGTTTGTTTGGTTTCGATAAGGAGAGGAATTTTTATTTGCTTCAAATTTATTTCCGGTTTGATGTAATTTAGTTCTTCTCTATTGTAGAGCGACCGAGAATAAGGGAACGGAAGTGAATTTTTCAGACGTTCTTCGAGTGGATTTGAACAGAAAAATATAAGATCAAAGAAATTTTTTGAAGGAGAAATTAGGGACTTTTTTTAATGAAAAGCTTTAAGAGATAAAATTTTTCTTTTCCATAATTCTTTTTGTTCTAAGATTTAAAAAAAAAATTCACCTCTCATTCGATTTCACTTTATGCTCTAATTCACACACTTAAGATACGAAGCTGGGGCTAGCTTTAATTTTCAAAGAAGAATATAGTCACGAGTAGTAGTAGTAGTAGTAGTAGTAGTAGTAGTAGTAGTAGTAGTAGTAGCAGTGGTGGTATTAGTAGAAATATCAGCTCTGTATCTACAAAGGCTTCTGGAAAATCTTTCCGCGTAATCTTATTTCGCCATCACACTCCACTTCGATTCTTCGCTCGTAATAAACTTTACCCCCTACTTCCTCCCTACTTTCAACAGCTCTTCGAAAATATCACGAACTCGACGCTTGTATATAAAATTTTTTTTCACAGCTAGTGGTGCTCTCACCATGGCCCAATAGCCATCGAACAAAAGAAGGAGGTTGCACTGGGAAAAAAATGTACTTCATCGTGGGAATATTGTGTAAAGTGAAAAGCGATTGTCATTTACTGGTTTTTATAACTCTAAATGGACAAGTTTTTTCCAGTCTCTAACGGAAAATTACTGCCGATGCAGTAATGGTCTTGATAAAAGCCAATGGATTTTAAAAAGCACGCGAACGCGCGCGTAGACGTGCATTAACAATGAAGTATTTTAAAAGCAGATTGCATTGTTATTAAAGGATTTCGCGCATTTATTATGAATTTTAATGAAAGGCATTTTTGAAGCTGAGAAAATTCTATGAACTTCTGCTGCTGCTGTTGTTACAGCTGATGTGTATACTGTTCAGGGGGAGACGATGGAGAGTGCATTAAATTATTTATTTATACAGTTTTGTTTGCGTTAGAGTTTAAAGAGTTTGAAAACTTCGTATTCGACGTAGCGTAAATAGTAAACTATATTAGCAAAAGTTTTATGTTAGCGAAAAGTATTAGCGCGAATATTTGTCAACGTAAATCTTTTTGTCGAATCGCATTTGTTCCAGCAAGTTTTACTACCAAAGGGCAAACGGCTGAATAATGGTTATACGATAAAGATAAGAAAATAATTTGTTTTAAGTGGAACTCCATTGAGGCCAATCGATGGTTAAAAAAAAGTTCAATTTTTGTATTAGTCCACGGGGAAAAAGAGGTAGAGGGTGTACGAGCGAATTGGAAGAAAACATCGATTCATCATTATCGAACACTAGTTTTAAAGTGCATTAAATCATAAAACTTTTTCCCTGTTTATGCACCGTGAAAAAAGGGGACTCCACGTTTTTTTTTCACACTAACTTCATTATGCGAAATCCTATCGAGTTCTCGATATTTCCTGTAATTAATACGAAAGAAATATCAGTAAGATACGAAAAATGGTAAATTCATTATTATTATCACTACTTCGGTATAAACACACACGCACATACTCCAAGGTCAATTTAGCCCTGCGCGATGGATCACTATAATAATAAGTTTGTTCTTCCACATCAAGAAATTATTAACAATGATGCATGGCAAAACAAACATAAGGTCATCACAATAATCGTAACTGTATCCTCCCCTCTCAACATTAACCTCCCCACTCCCTCCGGAGACCCATCGAATTACATCCCATTCTGCGCACTCATTGACAAATGGAGAAACATTCATAACGCGGGGAAATCAATATTTGCTCGTTATACAACCAACAATTCTCTCTCCCTCTCTCAATTTTCCTAACGAACGTGTATACACCCGCGCGTGTTATATACATATATACATATATATATACACGTTTATATCCGCTTCTCTTACAGCGACAAAGTAATCAGTTTTAAACCTAAATCGCAACGCATTTTCTCTCTTTCTCTCTCGTATACACACATACAGAGACTCTGCAAAAAAGCCGACGTATAATCCTCCAATCAGCGCTTGTTTTACGCGACAGCCCGTCAGTTCTGGCGAAACTGCGACACGATTGCTACAAGACAGTGTGGCAGGCGTCACAGAAGAACAAGAAAGGAGGAGGAGGAGGAGGAAGAAAAAGAAAAGAAAAGATACAGAACCGAGCAAAAAGTAGCGCGAAACAAGGAAGAGAGGGCAAAAAGATTCAGCGAAATAACTCTGAGGATACTGCCGTGCCTCGTCCCTCTCTCTCTCTCTCAGCTTCGGTCCATTTATTATCGTTATCATCAGGACCTCACGAGAGACAGAAGCAGCAGTAGTTTTATATATATATATATATATATATATACACGCTGTCAGCCAACCATCTCTACCCCTCGATATTCTTACACGTCCGAACGACCCTCTCTTTCTCTCTCTCTCTCATTTTCCGCGGAATCGAGAACGCCAAAGCCGTTTCCGCGTGATGATATTGCCGTCGTTTGCTTCCCCTCTCTCTCTCTCTCTCGCTCTCTCTAGAGCTTTTACAGAGATGGCGCTCGCTCGTCCCGTAAATATGGGACGAGAAAGAAAAAGAGAGAGAGGGAGAACTGGGTACGTGAGAATACGTGTTGGAATTGCCACGCGGCGACAGCCTGGAGAATTAGGATTTTTTTTTCTTGCTCTCTGTCTCTCTCTCTCTCTCTCTCTCTCTCTCTCATCTCGAGGAAATTGACTTTAAGGTTTTACGGATGATGGTTTCCGATGTGAAATATGTCGAGACGATCCTTAACAGCTGGTGCGCGCCGAAATACTGAGGGGTGAGCGGGAGAGAGAGAGAGAGAAGAAGGATTATTGCTACGGAGATAAATCGAATCGGGCGTACTTCTCTCCCTTTTTATTGAGATCGTCTCTCGATTTTTCGTACTTTCTATTTCGAAGGTATGTGTGTGTGTGTGTGTGTGTGTGTGTATATATATATATATATATATTGAGATGATATAGCGAGGAACAAGAAGAAATGGAGAAAGGGGGGGGGGGAGATATCGCACGCTTATGGATTTTGAAATGGTAGGTAGTAGATCACAACGAGATTTTTATCGCTATCAGATACTATATGGACTATACTGCCGCCACTCCTGCGTTCTGTTGCCTTAATCCGATAAATTTTTCACATCGGCAACTGATAGACATTTTATTAATGCCTTGCACGTTAAACTCGTAGCACGCGTCTAATATATTCTTCAGCATTACGACAACGAGCTGCTGCACCATTAAAGATTAGATCTTCGTCTGATACACCGAGACGATTCTTAATATCAATGAGAAAAGAAGCAGCCCACGGCTATATAAAAATCCATTACCCCAAATCTCAATCATGTATATGTGTGTGTGTGTGTGTACGTAGAAAAGGGTCATTAGTCATCAGTACCACGTCGATCGATACGTAAATCATAAAAATAATCAAGCCAATTCAGCCCAGCCATTTAGGCGTACTTGAAAATCGCGATAACGAGGTAGAGGGGAAAAAAATCAAGCGATATATTACATTCGAGTGAGAAATAACCCGTTTATCGTGCCAGCCGATGAAGCAGATAAGCACACATGTGACTGTGTAGTAGCCTTTTTTCCTAATACCCGTGTTCGTAACAAATTTCTAAAGCTGTAAAGTCATCGATAACCACTTTCCACATTCCCTTATACAGACACACGTGCACATATATATACACACACACACACACACACACACACACACAGACACGTAATAGCACACAAAAAACGAAATGTCAGCCTGACAAATATGGAAAGGCGAGATGGGGGAGAGGACAAGAAAAAGAAGAAGAAAAAAAAAGGAGCTTGTCCTTCTGACCTATCTCCCTTTCGAGATGTCTATATATATATATCTCTTTTTGTATATCTCTAAACACGCAGAGGAATTCGCACGAATGCTTTCATCACCGTCACGTAAAGGGTCGTTCTCGCGCGATATTTCTAGCCGATCTGATGTCCGACAGCCGCGTCGACGCAGACATGTATGTGTGCATACGAACGACTGATACGATATCTACAAATCTTTATTGGATCCGGCAACGCGCGTGAGCACAGCTGTCGCGTCAACCCCTCTTTGGACTTTACGCATCTCTCTCTCTCTCTCTCTCTCTCTCTCTCTCTCTCTCTCTCTCTCTCTCTCTCTCTTTGGAACGAGATCAGAGGTACGAATGACGGTTCGAAGCTGATAGAGAGAGCCATTTCTCTCTACCACTGCGCAGAGTTTGTGTGTGAGCTGTTTCGGAAAAGCCGGCCACACGCGATTTTCCTGTCTGCTCAACGGATGACCGACGCGACACACGGGATATGTGCGCGGATACGGTTCTGTGTAGTATATGAGCATGGAATCGATTGTTAAGGGGGTAAAGAGAGAGAGAGAGAGAGAGAGAGAGAGAGAGAGAGAGAGAGAGAGAGAGAGAGAGAGAGAGAGAGAGAGAGAGAGAGGATTCTCAGGTTACACAGCTTTTGGTGAGATTTCGGTGCTGTTTTTTTTTGCTTTGGTGTTTGTTTTGGACGAATTGTAAAAAGTCACTGGTGGTAAGGGACGATTAGAAGAAAAAACGTAACGTCGTACTTTTATTGTTAAATGTTCATAATAGCTTGAGACATTGTTTTTGTAATACTGGTAATCTTAAGCGTAGCTTTAAGATCGTACCTTTTATCGTTAAATATTCATAATCCTTAGAAAAACTCAATCTACTACGCGGATTACGCAAGCTGTCTGACCATACCGAAGTTTTTCTACTCGAGAATGTAATTAGCAACTGCGAGAGATCTGATCTCTCTTGACGTAATCTCCAGTATCTATTAGAATAGAAAGCACGATGAAAACGTTTGAATACGATTTTCTTTCAACTAAAATCCATCATCATTGTTACTGAGAATTGCATAATTTAAAATAAACAACGATAAATAACCAGCCATAACGAGCATCAACTAAAACCATTAGTATTCCCCTGTTATATGTACACAACTAACCCTTAAACAAAATCGTTATTCTACTACGAAACTTTTTTTCTCCTTCCTTCGCAAAGTAGAATCGGAAAAAAAACAAAGCCCTCGAATTAACAAATCTTATTTTTTTTTTCTCTCGGCCATCTTACCGCTAGGAACTCTCCGCTATACGCGCTATACGACTCTTTCGCGATAAGCCCGAAACTTGGGAAGGCAGGGACGGCACTTTAAGAGCGCCCAAAGAAGTAAAGCCAATGAGTGGGAAAGCCAAGTTGAAAAGTCGATTCGCAGCTACGCACAATCGAGTTTCTCTCTCTCTCGCTTTCTGTCTCTCTCCCTCTATACGTCCCCTGGGAGACGATGTTCCTAGCATCTCTCGCTCTTGCTACCACCTTCCCACACTCTCTCTTTCTCTCTCAGCCCCGTAAGACCAAAGTGAATAAAAGATGCGGCGGCCGGCAGCGGTAATTTCTCAACGAGCTTTCAGGAAGTCAATTGGAAACTCCGGATCTGAAACTTTAACGCCTCTGAGAGAGCGAGCAAGAGAGAAAGAGAGAGAGAGAGAGAGAGAGAGAGAGAGAGAAGAGGTTGCTATAGTAATATAGTACATTGTACATTATCGTGTGTGGTAGGAAGAGGGGAAGAGAGATAAAATTTATATAGAGTTTGTAATTAAAAAGAAATGGCGAGAGATGTTGTTGGAGAAAAAAAAATAGTGGAATTTTCGCGTGAATAATTCGCGAAGGTCGGGAACGAAGCGGCGACCGCGCAGATTTAATTAATATTTATGAACTATTATGGCCCGTGTCTCTGAATAAGAGTAAAGGAACAGATGGGACTTTGAATGGGCAAAATAGTTGAGTTAATATAGACGCACGAACATTCATCGTCACATTTAAATATTCATCAGTAGATAATTATGTTAAACCACTTTTTACAATAACTGAAAATACCAACTGCAATGATATAAAACCACGCACGTGTACGTATCGCTATACCAACCGATTACACACCTTGTTTGTCAATCGATCATAGCCCACTTAAACCCTCGTTTCTCCACTGCCCTCTGTTACTTCCAAAGAAATTTCATTAACCACACGCCTAATCTCTTCACAAAAAAAAAAACCCACTGTGCGATCTTATCGCGACGTGGAACTTCGACGTGCGAACAAATCCTTGAGCACAACCTTTTTACCTCGTCTCGTGGTATGGCGCTGCAGTTTATAGCGGGGAAAGGAAGGAGGAAGGAGCATGCGCGGCACGTGGCTAAGCGTATTTTAATATTATACCCCCGCAAGGTACTGGTGACATTAGCGTGCGCTGCCAAGGAGCTTTATTGTATTATAAACGATGTGGGGTGAAATGACGATTCGAGGAAAATTAGCTTCTCGCGAGGGATTTTCGGGATCGATTGATTAGAAGCACGAATTTTGAAAGTAGTGATATAAAAATCATCAGCTTTATGTTATTATAGAGCTATGGTTATTTTTCAATTTTTTTTATGAAATCGCACTTGAAAAATCATCATTTTTTTTTTCAAATAGATTAAAACTTCAAGCCAACTAAACTGCGTATGTTTCTTTATTTTAGACCAACGCTATTTGATATTCATATACTGACGCCGCAAATAAGACACTACACACGTACGATATAATAACCCTACATTGAGTTCGTAACCGCAGCGCGTTTACTCACCTACGCAAGATAAATTAATTCAAAGTTTCTAATAAGGCCTACCTAAGCATATAACGTGGCCCGTTAAAAAACTTCGTGGGAGAGGTCCCGATGTATACGCCTAGATTACATGGTGAAACCTAAACATCTGAAATAACTATATACATGCACTGCATAATTCGAGAACAAAATATGTAACCTTTTGTACTCTAGGGTGGTGTGGAAAAAGTCGAGAAAGGTCAAATAGCCACTCGACGTTGAAGTTTCAAAGGCCAACAACAAAGAGTATAACGCTCTCGGCTATAAAAAGTAATCGCAGACTGTTATAATCGTAGAGGGCGAAGGTGGAAGAAGAAAGCTTTCAACTGACATAATTCTTAACTCTTATTACATTACCGCGGCTGCCGGCCTTTGAGCTTCACTGGAGCTCGGCTTGTTTACCCGGTACAGAGTCTCTATCTGCGGTATTCTCGGTTAATGCCGCGGTTCAAGTGAGCCATGCGATAAACAACACCCCGGCTTTGTCGTGGACAACGAACCATACGGCGGTTGTGGCTGTCATTGTCAAGGTACGTGATCGAATGTTATATATATATATATATATATATAGCGAATGATGATTTTTGTATGTTGCGGTTGATTAAAGGACAAATGATATATAAATAACGTCTCATCATATCAAGTGGCATTACAAAGCGATGCAATATTTTCAAAATCATTTTGCAGAAAATTTTCACGAAAACTTCTCGTCGCGTAGATACTAGGTCAAATCTATATCATTTTTCTCTGTACTCTCTCCCACTAAACTGAACGAGCACGACCAAACCTAACGTTCTATTCTCCCATTCGTACAATTCATAGATCAATATGACATAGTCACATATGTCCTACGTCTACACCATCCCACTACACTTAATTCCAGCCAGCCTCACACAACGATGAATTTGCCACATCCAAGAACGCGACGCTATGGTCGTGCATCCCATCCACTTTCCGCGTCTCAGGCACGATCAGGCGCCTGCTGCTATCGTGCGAAAGGAGCACTAAAGAGGTCATAAAGAGGCAGCAGCCGCCTCGTACCGGTGTGTGCCGCTATTCGGAAAGTAGCTCTCGCCATCTTTACCCCTCCTCTATGAGAAAAGACGAGAGAAAGAGAGGAAAAAAAAGAACGTGGCGGCGAGTGGTCAGAGAAATAGAAAGGGAAGCAGTCCAATACCACGAATGGACTTTTAAGCAGGCATATATATCAACCTCGACCCTGTACTCGCTCTCTTTTCCTCTCTCTTCTCTTCGCACACCTATATCGTATATTATATATACGTAGACCACACCCCTTTCCATATTTCAGTTCTCTCTCTCTCTCTCTCCTTGATCGTCTATCTCTCAGCTGCTTGATCGATCTTTAATTCCGTACCTTCGCTCTCTCTCTCTCTCTCCCTTGCTCTCGATAATGTCATTCCTTCAACATACCTATATATTAGTATACACATGTATATTATAGGACGACTGAAGACGCAAGGATCTAACAATATACGATCTGAGTGATACAAGAAACAATTAAAAATAAAAGAGCCTGGCAGTAAAATATAAAACATGTATGCGTAATTCTATCGAGTACACACGCACGCGTGAATTTATACGGTTCTATCCATAAACATGCGGCCGCGAGGTTTACCGTTCTCATACATACGTATACAGACATATATATCTATATATACACACACGACGACGACGGTGACGACAACGACGACGAGCTTGCGCGCGCGCGCGCGCTCGTGTTTGAGACGTAACCGCGGCGTGTGTGCATACAAACGCACGTAGATATATGTATACACGGAATATCATACGGATCTATCTATTATACTACACTACGCTCGACAGCCTAACAAGACGCGTGTCTCCTTCCTACGCGACTATCCGTTTATCCCAAACCCTCTCGAATTATTATCAACCGTACGAACGCTAGAACGCGAACAAACCTCCAAGCATTGCTACGACCGATGAACCCATTCTCTCTCTCTCTCTCTCTCTCTCTCTCTCATCGCTAGAGTGATATTATATTCCCCCATCGTCGGCAGAGCTATACCGGACGAGCGTGCTGAATACTAATGACGCGACTACCTTCTCTCGACGAGTATAGAATGGAATGCTCTCGTTGTTGTTACACAGATTGCTGGCGCTCAAAGTTTAACGAATCGGAATGGCTCATTATCTGATGGAAAAGCTTGTGTGTGTGTGTGTGTGTGTGTGTGGGGGTGTTTTTTTTTTGTTGTTCTCGCATTGATTTCGTACGCGCGAAAGACGACGGAGTACACATCTTTTATTCAGGTTCGTTAGCGAGGGTATGGGTACACACATACATATATATATATACATGTGATATATGTATACAATAGAGAGAGAGAGAGATACATAGGTTAGTCCTCTCGGGTTACCATAACACACGTACAACGCAGGAGGCGATCCGATATTCCACGTGTGATCTATATATACACACACACACACAAGTATACGTGCCGCATTGGGTATGTGTGTATATATATAAATGGAATTTCGTAAAATCAAAGTGAAAAAAATTCCGTACGACTCTCACGTTGTATTTGAAGCGAAGAGTCGAACATTGATATAGATCGCGAAGGCTGGTGGTGGGAAAATCACAGGACCACTGGTTCCTCGTGAGCAGTTGGGGTAAGATGTGCCGAAAAATCCTAATACCACACGAACAGCATGCTGCTACTACTGAGTTGGAAGTGAAGTAAAGTAGGACGAAGGGTGAATGCTAAGAGTAGATAAGTGGATATGGTAAAATTGTTTAATCAAGTTAAAAGGGGGAATTAAGGTGGACAAATATTGATTTTTTTTATATAAACGGTGGACACGAGAGGACAAAGTTCTGTCATTAATATGTAATATAAAAAAAATGAAAGGAAACAAAGATACGCGGTAATGGAGGTATATCATATAAAAGTAGAAGACATTTGAACAGCTGTTATGACAGTCTCATAACATTGTCAATTACCATCATTCCCTTGGTATCATACTAAAAGATACAAGCCCGCACATTTTATTCTCCTCAAAGAATCTTCGTCCCTCTTCAATTTGCTCAAAAGCGACCCGTTTACCAAGAGATTAGAGCCCCGTGCACGCGCTCGTTGTTTAACATACAAATACTCCTCTCTCTCTCTCTCTCTCTCTCTCTCCATCTCTCTCTCTCTCTCTCTCCATCTCTTAATCCCTCCTCTACTCCACGCGTTTCGGTGAAACCGCACACGCCAACTAACCTTTTTCCAATAATACTCTCTCTCTCTCCTTACCCTCTCACCTCCACCACCACCGTCGCGGGAGTACTTTTTAAACGACTACCCGATCTTCCAAATTCAAACAGTCTTATCAACTCTCTCCGCCCTTTTATTATTTTATCTTCTTATTCATTAAATTAAAAAAGAAATAATAATAATAAATGAAAAACAAAAACAATCAGGCGTATTACAATAGACACTACGCAGGCTCGCTGTTATGAAAAGTTGATTTCAATATCGTCGCTGTTGCTACCACGTTGCTACTGCATTATTCAGCGAGGAGATGGAGAGAGAGAAAGAGAGAGAGAGAGAGAGAGAGAAAAAAAAGCAGGCCTGGCAGCGCCTCACACAAATAATGCAGCGCGAGTTACGAGCTCGTAAAGATGCAGTTATGGTGGTGTGGCGGTTGCTGCTGCTGCTGCTGCTTCTACCTTCATGAGCATGCAACAGCTCGCTCCTATAGAAGATATAGTAAGCAACGGCGATGGCGTCAACTCGAGTTTTTTTTTTTTTTTTTTCGTAACAGCAGCCGATGTCGTCGTCCAATTACCACTGACGGCGGCTTTGAAAGTAGCAAAATTTCGCGAAAGACCCGTCTTCCTCTATCTCTGTACCGCTCATCGTCGCCATCCCAACTTTTCACAAGAAAGAGAGAGAGAGAGAGGGTCCGAAAGAGGGAAAAATCGTGCGACGATGATCTTTTCATCCAACTTTTAGCCATCCTTTCTCTCTCTTCTTTCGAACGATCCTTTTTTTCTCCCTTTTGCCGCTCGCGCTCTCAATGTCATTGTTTCTCTCTCTCTCTCTCTCTCCTTCTCTCTCGTACTGCCGCTTCCTTTGCTCTACTTCATCTTTGTTGCTCTCGTTCTTTGCAGTAGCAGCAGCAGCAGCAGCAGCAGAAGTGGTAGAGCCGCAAGCCTCTGGCCCTCTTTTTTTCTATCCACCCTGCTCATGCTATCTCTCTTTTGCCGCATGAACCTTTTTAGCTTTCTATAGCCGACCGCGCACAAGAGCAGCGCGCGCTGGATAACGAAGTTCAGAGTGAAACTGTCTTTCTCACTCTCTCTCTCTCTCTCTCTCTCTCTCTCTCTCTCTCTCTCTCTCTCTCTCTCTCTCTCTCTCTCTCT